>JAJGOT010000282.1:915000-1042500 GCA_022457155.1 Cladopsammia gracilis
TTGTGCGCAGCGCTATTGCGGGAAACTATACCGTCACGTACGCTGCGTAAAATTTGTTTCAAAATATGATGACCCGATAAAAGATGGATGTTATGAAACAAAGGATTTTCTCGCCCGACAAAACATTCACGGCCTCCAAAACTAGTCGATGGCGTCTTAGGGGCCGACCGATTTCTGGTCAGCAAGAATTTTTTTTTCTAGAAACCTGGTGCACAGGATTTTTTTTTCCTTTCTTGATGCTTTGCAGGATATTTTTTTCCCTTCTCAGTTCTTTGCAGCATTTTTTTTCCTCAAGAAGGGTCAGTCCAAGTTTTCCAAAAATTGATTTACATTTACAAAATGTATTTACATTTACATTGTGGCTATTGTAGCAATAGTCCTGATATGTAGTTGCAAAGCCTTAAGATTTTGTAAGCTTTACAAAATCTTTCTTCTTTGCTGTACAAATACCATTCGTGTTCTGTGTATCACAGTTTTAGTCATATCCCACAAGCCCTACATTTTCACTGCTTGTTATCTTTATGTGGGATACTTGAGCCCAAGTATCAGCTATGCCATGCTAATGAGGCCTAACAAGGGCTTAGGCTGAAACAGCTGTCCATGGCTGCTAATGCTTGGGCTCAATTCCTTTTTTATATCTATTTGTTTGGTAGATAAGGGGTAATACCCACTACCTATGTGGACTTTGTTCCCTATTTGTGGCTACAGTTTACATTGTGCACTTCTGTGCAGTATTCTGAGCATTACACTTTTAGCCACATCCCACAAGCCTTAGGTTTCCACTGCTATGTTTTGGATTTAGTCATTCAAGGTTTTCTCCCTATATCAATTTTGGTTGCCTGAAATAATTTCAAAAAAGGAAATTAAAACATAGCTGCTTACATGTAGCCCCCTCTTCCATCAGGCACTGTTGTTGTTCCATAATAAAATGGTGCACCAATGGGAACAGAAGAGGAAGGGAACCGTCTGCTGCACCTGGTCTGCTTTGCGCACATCACCCATGTTTGGAGCATAGACTCCAGCAATGTAAGTCCAGGAAGACTGTAATTCTGAAGGCTATAAAAAACAGATCAGTATGAGTAATAACATTTAATATATATACTATATGCTTGCTCTTTTAAGCATCATGACCGCTGACCTTCTCCCCATGCTTTAGTTGCATCAAAAAATAAATTTGAATAAAAAAGTGACTTAATTTCAAGATCCTTCAACAAAAACATTAAAAAATTGGGACTGTTTACCCCACTTTCAAGCCTACAGTAGATCACAATGTGAAGGACATTAAGTATTAAAAGAAGTTATATTCAAAATACCATATGCACTTGTGTAAAATGTTGAAACAATTAGGCCTTTGTGGTAACAACTATAGTGAATACTGTACCAGGAAAAAAAAGCCCTGGTTTAATAATGCATTATCATAAATAATAAATACCTGAGAGCTACAGTGTTTGCCCATCTTATGGAAACTCCCAGCTGAGGACAGGTTGTGGATGAGCAATTTGAAGTAACATTTGATCTCATGAGGGGTATTAGGTACTGTGTGAACAGTTTCCTCATTTCCCCAGAAGTCAAGTATACCATTTATACCAACTTGGATAGGACAGCCTGTTTTCATCCACTCAAGTTTTGCTTCAACAAATTCTCCTCTTCTAATTAATGCCAGTGATCTGCACAAAATCTGGCACACAAGTTCATTACTATTCTCTAAATAGGAGCTTATCTTAGCAGACTCAGTGGTCAATGCATACAAGATCATTAGGCAGTTGTCTATGGGGCATGTGTTAATAAGCTGAACAGCATTTCCATTGGAAATGGTCTGACCTCCCCAAGGAATAATCATCAGTCCTGGTGGTGTTGATGGTGGTGCTGTACATGTACATGTAGGTGGTGGTTGTGGCTGAGGAACTGTCTTCTGGACTGATGGTTGTGGTGACTGAGTTGCCCTTACAGTATGTGGCAATGAAGGATGTGGTGTTGCAGTGCCTTGGTTGATGTAAAAGTGTTTTTTAATCTCATGTATCTTTGATGACTTTGTAAACCCTTTTGCATGGAGCGCCTTCTTCTGGAATCCTGCAAATTTCTCCAAGTAAAGATCGAGCTGGCTTACATACATTTTGTCTATTTTTCCTGTCTCTATAGCATCCTTCCAATCAATTTCATCGACAGATTTTGAAAGCTCATCTGCTTTATTAGCAGCACGTGACCCTTTAGCAAAATGTGCCTTTAGCATCATGAAATACTTCCTTTTAAATTCAGTTTCCACTGCCTTCCTGAGGTCTTCCCCTGTGTAACGTTCTACTATTTCATCTACATTCGCCATAAGCTTGTTAAGGGTATCATTTTCATCAAACACTGACTTTTTGACACATATTTCCTTTTCTTTTGCTTGAATGGGGCCAACCTTTTTTACAGCCTCTTCTAGTTTTGCCCTAGGGCAAAACTCATCAACCTTGCTTTCCTTTTCTGAAGCATCTGAAAACAGATCTGGGTTTGTATAATGAAACCCAGGCCTGTCTCCTTCATCACATGGAACAGGTGCAGGCACTCTCTTTACTGGGGGTCCTCTCCAATTGCATCCAAGGGTAGACTGTTGAACAGCACACATCTTCTTCCCATCAAAGCATCCATTCCGGATTCCTTCGATAGCACCGTCATGTACAATATAATGATCTTGTACAAACTGCAGCTGCTTAAAGTAATAGGCACTACCTGCACAAGACCTCTGTTTAGCTTGTGAGGAATCATGTACTTTCTTCATAAATACATCGTCGAAGAAGAAATTGGCAGTCTGAGAATAGCTTGGGCACCGAGAATGTATAGAGGTTCCCAAGCACCTCTTCCCTCTATACCGCCTTTCTACTTCCTCTGCACACAGCTTTGATATTTCCTCTTGGCGCTTGGATTCAAGGGCATTAAACTCATCTTGAGTAAGTGATAAGACCAGATCTTGATCAAGGCCCCCAGATAGAGGCACCTTTGGAACAGGAATAGAACGGCCATCACCAGTTGCTTCATTCAAGCTTCTCATCACCTGTTCAGCAATGTGTGACCTTGAGTCATTAGGTGCATAATGAATGCGAGCCTGTAAGTCCAAATTGAAAACTTGGAAATATTCGGCCATCCTAATTTGCACCAGCCTCTCATGAGATGACACACCTGGGCCAGCATCACTTGTCTGGATATCTATGGGTCTAAGATACATATTAAGGGAACATTATACGCTTGGAAAGATTTTGTAGAAATGTACATATCCTTTCAATTTATCTTCAACTCCTATGAATAGGCAATGCTGGATTCGCTGATGCTCCCTCGAGAGCAAGAAAAGGGAAAATCGACATTAAACATTTTACCTGTGTTGAGGAAGATTGTGAGACTCCAGATACAAACGGCATTTCTTCACTACTTGCTCTGTATTTGAATATGCAGCTAAAACTTCTTTCAGGTTGTCCCTTGAGCAGCATTCCACAACTTCTGCAATCATTATGTTTTTGTACAGATACACGTTTATTTAATAGGAAACAAATTATGATGACAATTACTTTCAAATGTTATTTAACCTAGCTAATAATATACATGAAAAAATTACTCGATTCTGATTGGATAAGAGCAGTGCAGTTCAAGTGTTACACCAGTGGAAAATGTGTAACACCAGTGCAAATTACAAATCGAAAAAAAAAAATTTTTCTTCTTTTTTGCCCAAAAAAAAGAAAAAAAATTCCCCCAAAAAATTTTGGCAAAAAAAAAAAACAATTCCAAACAAAAATGGATGCAACTGTTTTCATGTATAATTATTAATAAGTAATCATACGGTTTTCTCGTTCAATTTGGGATTAATTTGCACTTGTGAGTTTTTCAAAAAGCTCAAATTGCACTCGCCGCAATTTTGAGCTTTTTGAAAAACTCACTCGTGCAAATTTATCCCAAATTGAACTCGAAACTGTATGATTACCTAATATACAAAATAAAACAAAATTGCATTTTTTTATGGAGACTGCTAAAGAGTTAATATCATCCCTGATCCACTAAGGCTTTTTTTAATTTTTTTAAAAACTATTAAATACAATTTGCCACGAGCAAGTTTAACTAATAAATTATTCTCAATTCATCAACTTGCTCGTTGAACACTTTTTATTTTTATAGTATATTAACTTGCTCGTTGAATAAATTTTATTCAAGACATTAACTTGCTGGGGCCGGTTGTATAAAGGGTGGATAAAGTTATCCACCAGGCCCCGGTTGTTCAAAAGGTGGATGGCGCCATCCACCGGACAAATCACTATCCATTGGATAAGTATTAACAAAATCCTTTGTGTTATCAACTGGATAGTGATTTATCTGGTGGATAGCGCTATCCACCTTTTGAACAACCGGGGCCAGATATTAAGACTTATCCATTGCATAGGTTTTGTATAGATTTAAACCGCTTGATAAGGGCTTATCCGGTGGATTGGCTATCCACTCTTCGTATAACCCGCCTTTGGTTGAATAACTTTTATTCAATACATTAACTTCTATTGACAACGCTTTGCTTGCAGAAATGCAGGCTGGTCTGAACAAAATTTGTAGTCATAACATTGAAATTTCTTGATACAGTTTTGAGACCCGATAAGTTTAAAGAATGGACTTACCCTTCAGTCTTTGCAAGGACAAAACTACATCATTAAGCTCTGATATCCTAAAACTCTGGACAGTGCAATCCTGAAGTACTGACAAAGCTATTCCCATACGCTGCAGCAGAACATTTATTCGTAGCAACTCCCGTTCACAGTGGTCACCTCCTTCCACACATTGCATGTAGTCATCCTTCAAATTCATCATTTCAAACTGAAACAGGGAGTCCCTGATCACCAGCAGACATGTCAGTTGCTCCCTGTTAAATGAAATCTCCTGATGCAAACTGGAGTCTTGATGGTCTGGTGCAGGCTCTTGATGGTTTGGTGCAGACTCCTGATGGTCTGGTGCAGGCTCTCGATGGTCTGATCCTGGGTCTTGATGGTCTGTTACAGGGTCAGTATCAAGCTCAAATTCATGTTCCTCAGGAAACAAATATCGCACACTGTAGAGGTCATTGAACCAGTTTGTAGCAGAGCTGGGATAAAGTTTCTTTGGCTTACACGTAACAGTTACTGTAACATCCTCCCTCACAAACTTGTCAGTACCATCATAGGAAACCTCCTTCATATCATTTACAAGCAAAATTACTCCTGGAGAAACATATCCAGAGTCTTGTGGGTAATCTGATGAGGGTAATTTAAATTGAAGACTTTCAGATGAAATCTGGAAAGGTGTATGTATCGGCCTACTGAAGCCTTCAGAGGTCCCGCAACGCAAATAGGCTTTGTCATCAATGGCTCTTCTTATGGCAAACTTTCGGTATGGAGAGTCATTTTTGAATATCAGTCTAGTGTAATTCTTAATGTGAGCCCTGTTATAGTGGATGTTCACATGCACATCTGACAACTTTTTTTCAGCCCGTCTTGTTTTCCACAAACCTTCCCCTCTGTGTTGCATTGCTTGTCTTGATCTCTTGTTTCTTGGTTTGCCCCAAGATCTTACAGTTTCCCTGCTCTTAATAAGAGGGAGGTTTTTGGTTTTCAGGTAGTTATTTGCTATGCGACGCAGCTCTCTTCCTTGAATTCTTCCTTCTTCTAGGTATCCAGTACCTTCATCTCCCCACCTTCTCTCATGGGCCTTCAGCTGTTCATACAAAACATTGTATACAGCCTTTTCTGCACCTCTGTCAATCTTTGTAGAACCTTTATTCTTTGCCAGTTGCCGTCTCAGTCCTGATTTCCATGAATAGAATGTTTGCCGTTTGAATCTTTTAGTCTGCTTGCTGGTACTTGACTTCAAATTCTCAAGGCGTTGCTGTTTGTTCTGCAACTCAAACTCTAGATCATTTATTACATCTGGGTCACATCTCTTTCTTTTCCTTTCAAGTTTATTTGTATCCTTTTCTATGTCATTGGAAATCTTAGAGATCAAATCATGAAGTTTCTTCTCTGCTTGGCAAGTAGCTTCTTGGTCTTTCTGCTCCACTTCCCGGGCTAACTTTACCGTTTCATCATATATGTGACCTGCAAAGACCTCATTCACACCCATAAACATCTTGATTGTAGTTTTTGACAACAGCAAACTTATAATGCAATAAACTATTGCAAAGTCCATCGAAGTTGAGAGAAGTTTCCTCAGCATTGGGAAGAGTGAAGCCAGAAGTAAAAGAGACTGCTTCTGTATACCAGCATCACGAGTGTCACTAATACTCTCTTCGAGCAGAAAATCAATGCCTTTACACAAGTCAATATTGTCAATTGGTCTCTCTATTAAAAGGACATATAATTCATTCTGTGCCGATATTATTACCACAGGCAGTCCATTCTTTTGAAGGAGTACATCTCTGAATTGCACTTTAGCGCTATGATTATTATTATTTGCCTTTTCTAGCTTTGCAGCGTACTCATCAAACGCAACATGGAAAGGCAAACACCGTTTCAGCGTGAGCTCATCGAGTAAACACAGAAGAGACGAAAAAGAACTCACATTTGATGCTGAAGTTGAACGGGAAATCCTTTCTTGTAGATTAGCCCTTGCTTCTGAAATCGTCTTGTTGCATTCAGAGATACGAAGGCAAGCTAAACCTTTTGAAAGATACGAATTTCGTTGCTTTGTTCTGCTTTCATGAGCGAGAGACGCCATTTTCGATCAAAGTGTGACTCTTTCAGATTTGGTGTTTTGGCGCCACAGTAACTATTAAAACCTGAGCCTGCGATTCTAGAAAAAGAAAAATCCCCAAAATGCAGTGGGCGCGCTTTTGTTATCAAGATGGCGGAGTCGATGTCGGACATCGAGGACGTTCATTTGGTCAATACAATGGCTAGCGACAAATCCATTGGACAATTAGAAATAGAACCAGAAACGGAATGCGAAGAAACACTACAATCTTGGCTGGGAAATATTGCCCTCGAAGGATATTTCAACAAAATGAAGGAGTGTGGGTTGACGTCAGTTTCACACCTTGAAGATATCCACAAAGAAGACGACGCCGTGCAGAACTTTGGGATGACGACATTCCAAGCAAGGCGACTGCTAAGAGAGTTCAACGAGTGGAAGACCAAAAAACTTCAATTATTAAAGAAAGGGAAGGGACAAAAGCCATCGTCGAGCGTCCCAGGGCTTAGGACCAACAATAACGCTGTTGTTGTGAGTCTTCCTCCAGCATTCCAAGGCTTCCTTGGAACTCGCGATGGTGGAAAAAGTGTCATCGTTCCAACAAGTCACTTAGCGAAAAAGTGGTCAAACCTTTACTATAAAAATCCTCAAAATCCCGTTCAAATACTAAGCAACAGTTTTATGCTTAGAATGTGTGAATCACAACAGCACAAATTCAAGTCTCAAAGAGAATGTGAGACATGGGCAAGTAAAGAACGCGAGAAGCGAATCTCCTTGCTTTTACCTTTAGAAAAGAACACTAAAGGATGGACCCCATATTACAGGAAGAAGAGTATTTATGGTATCGTTTCCAACTTACAAGAAAGGTGCCCAGCTGTTGCAGTTTTATCAGAGGAAAATGTCAAAAAGGCTGATTATGAAAGTTGTGTTGAGCTCAAGGACTCCCTAGAGAGCCTATGCCATACAATCAATGGGCATGAAGAAACTGTAGAGATGACCATTCAAGATGCCTTAGGTCCTACAGGAAATGTCAAAACAGGTGTGGCATGCAGCTTGGCTTGTGTACCAGTGTGCAGAGTATGGCAGAACTCGACAAGATCTCGTGCATGCAAGGCCGTTTTAGGCCTTTTTTCTGTTATAGCATGAAAAAAACTTGCGTGTGTACCTGCCATACTCTGCAGACAGGCTTGCGTACATGAAATGTGCAGTAAATACTTGGATTTGTTTTTTTTTTGTGTGTGTATGTATGGTGGGGTGTGTGTGTTGGGGGGGAGGGTGGGGGGTATACACATTTTGGCAATTCTGGCTACTGGGGAGGATGCATATATTTTATTTACAGTCTTGCTGCATACACAGTGCTCACAATCTCTACTGTAATAATCTTTGGGAAAATTCCTTGAATTTAATACTTTAATTCATATTTTAATAATAAAGCTAACCGCACAACAAACTCTATGGTCACTCTTACAATAACACCTTTGTTTTTTTTTTAACAGATAAATCTGAGGCCTATGAATTTTACTATCCTCTTAAGAAAGCTTTGAGTGAGGCAAAAGGAATGGTGGAGGGTCATCTTGCTCATGTGGGAAAGCTGGTTGAGAAATGCAAAACCAAGTATGGTGAATGTGCACAAGCGAAAGTAAAGGGAAAGAATACAGAGAAGAACAAGAAGAAAGAAAACAGGAAACGGAAACTCAGATGAACCTCTTGAAATAGAATGAATTTTAGGTTCTTATTGTTTCAAGCTCTATAAAACACTACAAGATCAAAATGACAAGGACATTGCTATAGACATTTAACACATGAACATGACATCGTAAAATACTTGATTTATTGGAAAAAGAGAATTGCCATTGAATTTGTTGCATCAAAAAATTATATAATATATATATATTTATTATTCGACATAGCATTCTAGACTGCAAATATGCATCAAAACGAGTGCAAATATGACACGTTATTACACTATTCTGACCGCGCGCAAGGAGAAGATTACTGTCATATAGTAAACAATTTATTCAGCAAAAAGTTGTGTAATACAGCTGGGCATTTTTACTGGTTAGTATTTATTTTTTCTCGCCTAAAGGCTCAAAACAATAAAAACTGACTCGTAAAAATACTCAGCCATATTACACAACTTCACGCTGAATAACCTCTCTATATTTTATAAAAAATTGAATGTCTAAATGATACAGTTGCCTTGCATATTTGACAATCATAGAATAGTTTCAGTTACTAATTGGACACTGGCAGTTTTTAGATATGTTCATGACGTTCATTGCTGCTGTTAAGTTTTATTTTGCAGCACAGATTTTATTCATCAAATATACAGCTATTTATACTAAGACTGCAAAAATAATGGATATATTGGAAAAAGAAATTCACCATAAAATTTGTCACATCAAAAAATTTATATATTTAATATGAAAATGTTTCAGTTTAATATTAAAAATGAACAAAATTAATTTTCTTTGTGTATTAAAACTTGATTCTTTATAATAGAAGAATTTACCTCCTTTTATAATACTGCTTGTCATATCAAGCAATGTCCCTAAAAGTGTCGTTTTCCATGGAGCCTTAAAGACTACCCCATATATAAAAGGAATGTACTAGGTATTAAAGCCATTTTGATTTCTGACTAAAAAGAAACTGAAAAAAAACCAGGAAGCCCGAGATTCTTAACCACAGAAAACCGAAAACGACACTGATTGCTTGATATGTCAATATTAATAACATTGTAATACATTGCATATATGAAGCATTAATTCAGACTGCAGCACCACCAAATCCAGAGTTTAAAAGGAAGCAAGAGAAGAATAGTTGCAGTTTCGCTGGTGATTTTGTACAGCTCTCAGTCTAAATAATAAAATAGCTTTGTAACATTTTTTTCTTCCTTACAGCACTGCAAGAATTTTTTTTCTATTCCATTTGTGCTGCATGCAATTTTTTTCTTCCGACAAGCGCTTGCAGGAAATTTTTTTTCCAAATCACCCACCCCCCCCCCCCCCCCTCAAAAGTTAAATGGTCGGCCCCTTAGAAGTTTGGTGACACATCCGAAAATTTTCGTGGGTGAAAAAAGTCGTTCGCACTACAAAACGCTTTGTGTTGACAGATTTTTTTGCAAAGCAAACATAATTTCGCGTAATGCGAACAGGGCCTTACTTATGAAATATTAGAAGCGATGAAGCTTATTAGCATTCATATTACTATTCTATGTCAATGACACAATACAGCTGTTCTGTATCAGGATTTAACAACCTTCATAAACTGAAACTTTCATTTATTTTGTATTTCTCTTAATGAATTATTTAAAAATTGATTTTATAATATTGAATGATGTAGAATAATATTTAATTATTATTGTTGTTAGGTTGATGTTTTTAGCTTTGGCGTTCTTCTGTGTGAAATGTGTATCAGGGAACTTCCAGATCCTAGAAGGCGTGACAGACAAGTTGTTCTTGTGACGAACCACGTGTTTCGAGACCTGGTGCGACGGTGCCTGCAAGAAAATCCTGAGATGAGACCAAACATGCAACAGATCATTGATGAACTGGAGGAGTTTAATACAACATCATAATTAAACATATATGTAAGTTTGTTTGGTTAGCTTTTTTTTTTCCTCCAATTATTTAGTACATTTTTTCCGTTAGTGCATAGTTAATAGAACAAACTGGTTATGAAGCTCAATCAGTTTCAAAAAGAGTGTACAAAGCTGCTTTGTTTTATGTTGAACGAACCGTGACCCTGCACATTGTTTTGTTTAACGTGTGAGCCCAAATGTTTCTACTGGTCAGTTGCTCATATGCATTTCAATACCTTTTGTGTTTTGTACAGGGTCAAGGCAGACGAACAAAAGAAATGGAGAACAAAAACATTTGTTGTCTAATCACTCTGCGGTGAAACGAAAACAAAATAATTTCTAACTTAGTACCAGTAATAAAACCAGACGTACAGGAGGGGGCATCTCGTTTATTGATCACGCATAAACGGCCTTAAGCATAGCTGAATACAACTATCATAGGCAAAAATGTTTGAACAAAAAAGTTCAAAAAACTGCGTGGCACTTGTAACACAATAAATAATGGAAAATGTTAATTTTCCATTATTTATTATTTTAATTAATGTTAATTTTTTCCATTATTTACAACTATCATAGTAAACCAAGATTAGACATAATACAAAAATCTACTAAAGTAAACTTTTTAGATTGAATCGGATCGAAAAACGGAGATGCCATCGAATGACTACTCCTAACTGACAAACTCTTAAATATTCAATTCGTAATATGATTACGTAACCTACATACCAACGAATCTACATATCAACACGCTGCTATATTACAATAACAACGTGAAAAATTATATATAACAAAAGACTGACTGAGTTTCATAACCAGTTTGTTCTATTAACTATGGTTAGTGGTATTGTATTAAAATATATATGGTTACTTGATGGAGTTTGTTCAACAAGGATTTTCTGACATAGATTTAGGATACTTATTAAAAGAAAATGATGCGGACAATAGAACACTAAATTGATTCGATTTTTAGAGGCTAGAGTAGACTAGTGTGATACCTTGAAGTCAACTCAGGGAAAATGAGCAAGATGTTTAAAACCCGTTGACGCTTTTTCAATGCATATATTAGACTTGTTAAAGAGGATTATTAGACATTGGTGTCACTAGCTCGATTTAGATTGGCTATAAGCACGCAGCTAATTATTGCTTGCTGTTTCTGTTACGTCATACCTACAGACAATGAATTTTATATATGTAGAAGTGACGTCATACCTACAGACAATAGTTTGTCTGCTGTGCATTGATCACTTTTTTGTGCGCGCTCTTGTCTTTACAAGTGCACATGATAGCGATAATTATCAAGGCCTGAGTTTGTGTTATTCGCCTCAGCCTTCGGCTTTGGCAGATAACACAAACTTTGGCCTTGATAATTATCGCTATCATGCTCAATCTCATCCAATAATTATTAATTAATTTCACATGGAACACCAAGAAGAGAGTTAAAAACTTCTCTTTAAATAAATAAATGGATTTTGTCATATAGAAATTATTCATTCGAGAATGAAGAGCTTTTGATGTCAAAACGCGCCTCGGCGCGTTCTCTTTTTTTTCTTCAATCACCGTTGTGGGTGATTTCGAAACTGTTGTTCATTGAGTGTGAAGTTAGAAGTAAGTTCATGGAACACCAAGAAGAGAGTTGAAAACTTCTCTTTAAATAATGGATTTTGTAATAGAAATTATTCATTCGAGAACGAAGACCTTTTGATGCCAAAACGCGCCTCGGTGTGTTCTCTTTTTTTCTTCAATCACCGTTGTGGTTGATTACGAAACTTTTGTTCATTAATGAGTGTGAACTAATTTAGTTAGCATGTTTTAACGGGGTGGGGAGGGGAGGGAAGGGAGGGGAGGGGAGGGGAGGGGAGGGGAGGGGAGGGGGAGAGGAGTGTAGGAATAAAGACGGAGCCTGCCATACAGGCGAAGTCTGAACCAGTCTTAAAGAAAATTAAAGATGGCGATGGTTAGTTCTCCTACACAAAGATGCGCCATATTTACGAACCATATCAAAGAGTTACAGCTAGTTACAGCAGGTATCTTATGACATGGTCACCGCTCGGCAATAATTAGAAGCCGCTATAAAAAAATGATCAAGGCCTTGAAAAAGGAAAGCCGTTATGTAGAGTTTTAGGAAATTTCATTACGTTCATTCTCTTGAAAGTGGGCCTTCACTGCATGAAACAGATCATTGTTTCATAAAAGGCACGAGTAGATAAGTCGCTCATGAGGACTTACGTTGAAATATATACAATGAAATATATTCAGTAGATAGGTATCAAGTATTTGTAGTAAGAGCGGTTTTCACTTGAGTGTCTTAAAACCAATTTTGGCCAATCACAGCAGACGCTGACAATCCAATGAACCAATCACAACTCGAAGCAAATACATGTACCCGGCGCCAAGCGCGGGAAAACGCGTGCGAGCGAGTCCTAATTAGTTTTGGTTTTCGTTCAATTCTGATTGGTTGAGAAAGTGGCGTGATTATTTATTAACCAATCACAAAACCTAATGATACAAAAGCAAAGTAAATGCGCATTAGTTTGGACACTCTGCTGCAAACCGTTCTAGAAAGGTACATTTTATATGCACAAAAATAAACAATATATGTTTACAATTATAGTAATGCAGTTAGGTAAGGCGTTACGCTTACTGTACATTTTTTTAATGGACTTCAATTAGGCAGTAGTAGATATTCCTTGTATTTTTAAAGATGATTTTGTATAAGAATATTTCTGTAGGAACTATCTTTTTTTGTTATTTTCTAACATTTTTAGAAGTTTTGTAGGTGGCTTCAGCCTTATCCAATATATCACAATGTTATAAAATCAATAGAAAAAAAAGCGAAAGACCAGGCATAACTAATCAATGATTAATGACATCAATGGGTAATCAATGTTCAATCAATTGATTAATGATTAATCGAACCCAAAAAATTTGGTGGGTTATTAATTACTCATTGATGTCATTGATTACTCATTTTAAACCAACAGAGACATTCCAGTTCACCCATTTCTCTTCCTGCCACCCACCACGGGTCAGAAAAGGGCTTATAAAACGTGAATCCTTGAGAATTTTAAGAACAAATTCCTCAGCGAAATCATTCAGAGAGAATATCAACTTCAAAGCACGCCTCCGTACAAGAGGCTACACACAATCTCATTGAGAAAATAATTTCCGAGGTAAAATTCAATGAACGGAAGTCATCTTTGCAGCAAGAGCAAAAGGAGAATGTGCGAAAAAGAATTCTGCCTTTCTTAACAACGTACCACCCGGCGTTGCCTAATCTTAAAAACATCTTCATGAGCAAATGGCATTTAATTCAGAACCAACCATTGCAAAGAGAAATATGCAAAGAGCCTCGCCCTATCTCATACAAAAAAGGAAAATCCTTGGGGATATACTTGTTGGAGCAAAACTGTAAAGGTCACGTTCCACATTATCACGAGCTGGCCTGTCAACACCTCTTTTAAGCAAATCAATGACTGACATCAATGACTAATCAATGACATCAATGACCAAAAATTTTGTGGGTCATTGATTAGTCATTGAGTACTCATTGAGTATTGGTAATACTCGATAAGTAATCAATTCATTGATTACCCATTGATTACTCATTGATTACATTGATGTCATTGATTAGTTAAGCCTGGGAAAGAGAAGTATTTTTTTTCGTGTATTAAATTTTTATTAAAATTAACAAGTTACATAGTAATTCGTATCCAGTTTTATAATTGAGTGAAAATTAGGCAGTCTAAGAAATGTTTTTAGATTGTTCAAGTATTAACCAATGCTCGTGATACTAATTTGTAGAGTGAAGAATTAGCAGATAAACCCGTCCGTTCTTGTAAAGGTATTGTCTTACGCAACAGACGCTGGTTAATAAATGAATTAGCAGATAAACCCGTGCGTACTTGTAAAGGTATTGTCTTACGCAACAGACGCTGGTTAATAAATGAATTAGCAGGTAAACCCGTCCGTTCTTGTAAAGGTATTGTCTTATGTAACAGACGCTGGTTAATAAATGAATTAGCAGATAAACCCGTCCGTTCTTGTAAAGGTATTGTCTTACGCAACAGACGCTGGTTAATAAATGAATTAGCAGGTAAACCCGTCCGTTCTTGTAAAGGTATTGTCTTGTGTAACAGACGCTGGTTAATAAATGAATTAGCAGATAAACCCGTGCGTATTTGTTAAGGTATTGTCCTATGTTGCAGGCGCTGGTTTATATATGGCGCGGAATTTCGAGGTCCTGCGTGAGAGGCCCGCTTCCCTTTCTTTCGTGCTTGCCCCTCGTGCGCGAGAGGGCCGCTTCCCTTTCTTTCGTGCATGCCCCTCGCGCGTGAGAGGCCCGCTTCCCTTTCTTTTGTGCTAGCCCCTCGTGGCGCGTCCTCGAAGTCTTCTCCAATATATGAAGTGGCGCCCGCTACGTTGGCTATAAAGAGGTAATATAGTTGTTATTTAAAAGATGTGTTGTACTGATTTCAAATAGAGTTGAACCTCCCTTTATGGACACCTCCAGAGAGGTCAAAGTACACACGTTTGCTCTATATACAACAGACACCTCCGTAATAGGAACACATGGTCCGTTTGGTGCAGTGAAGCTTGTGAACGGACTCCTTACTGGGTGTATAGCATTAAAGAGGTTAAATTGGACTTTAACCTGAAGCCTAGAATGCAGTTTCACATGACTTTCGATCAAAGCCATTTCAACATTTTGCTTTTGTTGTGCAATTGATTAGTTCTTAAGGTTTTCGCCTGCACTTGAAGCTTGAGCCTTGAAAGTAGTCTTTGATGCTTTTGTTTAGCAATTTATAATAAAGAGGGCAAAATTACTGAATGCTGATTAGGTGACAAAGAGGGCATTTTTCCTTAATTGAGGGCAAAATTATTCGCTCCTGATTGGTTGAGCATCAAAATTTCTCACTCGTGATTGGTTGAGCGCGTCATTATCGTTGCATTCAGTTGGCTTGGCGGGATTTTGAAGAAAATTTACAAACAGAGTGCTCACATTTTCTGCCGAAGATTTTTCTATAAAAAAAGTAACGCGAAGAAGAAAAGAAGTAACGCGTTTAATATTGTCATGTGAGCTAGCTTTGTTTCCCTTGCTGGTTACCTGTTAATTGGTGCGTTTGGATAACTGACGAATAACTCGATTTTTCTTCTGTAAATGATTAGCCAGATGTTACTTTTTCAGCTTAAGAAAGTCGCGTAAAAAAGGCTCTAAATACTGCTTTTTTCCATTTTTCTCTTTGATTTGGTTAATCATATACCGTGTAGCATAATATTTTTGCGGAAGTTTTATTTCGCGCATTAGCGATTTCTTGTGGAGTTAGCGGGAACAATTTTTTTTGCGGTTCAAGATGAATTAAATTTCTGCTAGGAACTAATTTTTTCGATTTTCCTGTTCAAGCAGCAGAACATTACATCAACTTTTATTACTTGTTGAGTAACGGCACGCTCTACTTAGAAAAATTTCACTGAATTCTATTAAATATTCGAAGGTAAAATACACAGATACGGTATATTCTATTACGAGAATGTAAAACTTTAGGGTGATTTTCCGCAGACCGTGAAACGGTGAAATAGAGTGATTTTCTTTAAACCGTGAAATGTTACTGAGCTACTAGGCAAATTAAAACCCGCAAAAATTTCGTGCTACGCGAAACCTAAAGGTATTTCTAGAAGCTAAATTGGTGATTTTGGCTCTTTTTTTGAGTAAAAAAAAAATATATTAAGGAGGGTCTAATAAAAGGCGTTCCTTTGAATAATGGGATCGTATTGTTTACACCAAAGTAGATTTCCTTCCTTTCTGGTCACCGGTGTTATTAAATAAACAATTATTAAAACAAGATCAAGTCTGTTGATTGTTTGCTTATGGTGTCTATGGTGAAAGTTTTTGTCGCGGAATACACGAGCGGTACCATTAACCATTACAAAATGAATTTCTTGTCACGTTGTAAAAGAAGCTTGTGACAGAATTCCTTTCCTTTCTGAAGGATTCTCACATTTTAACCCTATTCAGACTGGGCTTTTTTAGGCAATCTGTGACTGGGGGGGGGGGGGGGGGCTCCTCGGACCCCCCCTTTATATCTCTGGAACCAGTAAGGCTAGGACCATGAAATTTTCACACAATGTTCACCTCCATACAAGGAAACCTCACACCCAGTTTTGACCTGCCACACCCAATTATGACGTCTCAATGACGTCATTTTTGTTTTTCGGACGTTTCTTTGATATTTTTCCATCCAGATACTTAAAATTTCAAATATAACTGTAAAATCATCTCTTTAATATTAAAACATAATAAATACAAACAAGGACACACTTGTAAAGCGAGAAAAAGCAAAAAAAGGCGATAAAACTATAATTTTGAAATTATTGTCCGCCATCTTGGATCCACCATCTTGGATTTCCTTTTTTTTTTGTTTAAATTAAAATTTAAAACATATCTAAAAGAGAAAAGGATCAGAATGTGTAAAACATGTATCAAACTAATGTTTATTATCCAAACAATGAACTTAAAAGCGTTATTAAATAAATAGAACAAAATGTTTGTCTATAAGCAAAAGAGAGCAAAAATTTACCTACCCCTCCCCCCAAATATTTGATGTTAAAAATTTTGATGTCTTTCAAGAACTTGTCCCAAGAAAAACTATTCTAACAAGAAAATGCACTATAAGTCAAAGAACAAGATCTTAAAATAAAAAAAATCACCATATTTTAATATTTTGAAAACCTATGTGTCAAAAACCGGTTGCCATGGCAACATGGTTAATCACACTGACATGTTATGGATACCAAAATGTCCCTAAATAAATTCTAGGAAAAGTCAGAAAATTTCAGCCTCATATCTATTTCGGTGTAAGAGTTATCACAATTTTACTGGAGGGGGGTTCGAAAAGCCCCCCCCCCCCCCCCCCCAGTCTGAATAGGGTTAAAAGAAGCTTGTGACAGAATTCCTCTGCTTTCTGAAGGATTCTCACATTTTAAAAGAAGTTTGTGACAGAATTCCTTTGCTTTCTGAAGGATTCTCACATTTTAAAAGAAGCTTGTGACAGAATTCCTTTGCTTTCTGAAGGATTCTCACATTTTAAAAGAAGCTTGTGACAGAATTCCTTTGCTTTCTGAAGGATTCTCACATTTTAAAAGAAGCTTGTAACAGAATTCCTTTGCTTTCTGAAGGATTCTCACATTTTAAGCCGCAGTAGATAAAATCAAAGCCTCCTGTGAACCAACTCGTGAATACGAAACAACCTTCGGATACTCCCCTCTCCTAGGCGTTTGGCAGCACCGACACCCCCCCTCCCCCCCCCCCCCCCCTCCCCAACCCACTGCATCCAACTCTCCACCCTCTCCTCCCTCCTGTTAACCAACTCGTGAATACGAAACAACCTTTGGACCCTCCCCTCCCCTAGGCTTTTTGCATTCATTTATTTGTTTAAGTACTTTTCTTATATTTTTTCTTTCTTACACCCACGACCCACGACCCACGAACATTAGCTACTCCCGGGACCTTTATAGCGCAAGCCCTGAACATTATCACACGCCGTCTGATATTGTATCTTCGTGATTTCCTCGTTAAATGTAAGAACAGCTGACCTTCAAGATAGGTCCTGCACGCTTTGCTTGCCTATTATAATTCCTCGGTACAATGTGTGTCCTCATACACGAAGTAACCACCGTTCATATAGTGACAACCGCTGACAGGTTTTAAACTTCAACAATAAACATGGCGGCTTCAATGGCTTCCGTGTCGACTTTTGCAGTCAAGCTTTCGCCGTCCGACCTTGAAGGCCAAAAAAGGGAAATTAAAGAATGCATGAAAAAGCCTTTTCAAAAAGGAGATACATGGTAAGTTTGATTGGACAGCTTTTGATTCCATTATTAAAGCAGTAAGTTTTAAGCTCAGGAATAAGTTATGCTTTATGTGCATTTGTATCCCATTTCTATTTTGATGCATTTTAACTTTGTTTACGCAAATGAGTTCCTTGATTTCGCAAAATTATGTCATTTATTATATAAACTAACTTCATTGAAATACAACGATTTCTCCCATTGTGAACAAATCATGTCTCGAGGGCGACCCTAAGACTGGGAATGGTGGAAAGGCGGAATAACGGAATGGCGGAATGGCGGAATATCACCTTAAATCCTAAAAGACAGAATGGCGGAAAATCGCCCCAAATCCTACAAGGCAGAATGGCGGAAAATCGCCCCAGATCCTAAAAGATGGAATGGCGGAATATCACCCCAGATCCTAAAAGACGGAACTATATATATAAATAAATAAATCAGTAAAACATATAACTATAAATCTAAATAAAAAATAATAAACATATAATATAAATAAGTGCTCGCGTTGGAGAAAATACCGTAGAAAATGATTAGGTATCAGGAATAACGGAGATGATGAAGCGCCCCTGTCATGATTGGAAGCTCTTTTAGCCAATACGTCGACAATTTAGAAGCTTTCATGGGAGATTTTCTAACAGATATTGAAAAATATAAATATATATTCTAAATAAAAAAATAATAAAAATATAAATAAGTGCTGGGGTTAGAGATATGCAGGCATATCTATGCATTTGAAGGCATATATACAAATTCCAGTTACAAGGATATGTACAAGTGGTGTTTCGAAATGTAACTGGAAGTGTATGACAACAAAACAAACACTGAAATATGGCATTGCATGAGAAATATGCTTCTTTGACACTAACGTTTACAAAGGCGAGAGATTCATAGCTGAATCCGTGCTCGATGTACCCACCCATTTCAAAGCAACTGAAACTTTTCAGTATCTGGAGTCAAAAAAGGCTTCATCAAAGGAGAAGTACTCAGACTTCTCAGAACTAACTCTTCAAAAACATTATTTCAAGAGAATATAAATAACTACAAAACACATCTACTTGAAAGAGGTTACCCAGAGAATTTTGTTCAAAGGGTACTCTCAGAAGTGACTTTTGAAGACAGAAAAAAAGCGCTCCAACAAAAACAAAAGACAAGGAAATCCTGCCTTTTGTAACGAAATATCATCGATCGGTGCCTAACTTAAAACAGATCCTCATGAAACACTGGCATCTTATAAAACAGCAGCCATTACTAAACGAAATATACGGAGAACCGCCCCTAATATCATACAAAAGGGAACATTCTCTAAAAGATATACTCGTACGAGCTGACCTTCTTAAAGGCTAAAACACATGTGTGGGAGTTGCGTAGGCATGCCACTCTTTATTACACTATTGTTTGTAATGTGGTGATGCTTGTTATCCTTTCACACTGCAGTACAAGACCTGCTGATCAGTTTGTGTCCTTGGGCAAGCCTGCTTTTTCATCTTGCATTATGAAAGTAATTTTTTGCGGTTTCAGGAAGTCCCGTTTAACTGATAAACATGCATGTCTAGGTGTAAATCATGCATATGCATATGCTAGTGTGGTTTATAGCTGTGGCAATAGATGAGAATTAACTCCGGCATTCCGCTTCATACGTAAATTTCCGCGGAAGTAATATTTTTGAGAAAACCTTAATGACCAATCATCAGAAAACCAAACAATGCCAAACAAAAATAGACCTGGTGTGATCGCGCTCTCATTCAGGGTCATTTTGGTCCCATATATATGCGCCTTGGCATACATGAAAATTTAGGGGAAAAAAAAGATCAATTCCTTGGAAAATCTCCCATGAAAGCTTCTAAATTGTCGACGTATCGGCTAAAAGAGCTTCCAATCATGACAGGGGTGCTTCACCATCTCCGTTATTTCTGGTACCTAACCATTTTCTACGTTATTTTCTTCCATCTATATAGATTTATATTTATATTTATAGTTTCATCTTTAAGGATCTGGGGTGATACTCCGTCATTCCATCTCTTAGGATCTGGGGAGATTTTCCGCCATTCCTCCTTTTAGGATTTCGGGTGATTTTCCGCCGTTCCATCTTTTAGGATTTGGGGTGATTTTCTGCCATTTCGTCATTCTGCCTTCCCGCCATTCTGGGTTTTAGCGTCGCCCATGTCTCGACAAGTAAAGATATCAATTTTATCTTCACTGTGAAAAGTAAATCAAGTGTTTTTGAGATTAAGAGTTTAGATGAATTGACTAAAAGGTTGGCGCTTTCTCAAATGGCTTCACATTTAGAAACATATATCGTGCTTTAGCGTTTACCGAAGTCTTAACAAATCCATTTGAAATCCACAGATCAGTTTTAATTTTCCATACTGAGTTTGAAGACAAAGACATTACTTCGCATATTCATAGATAAAAATGGCCACAAAGTGATGTCATATCATTTGACATAGCAACTTCAAGGTCATAAGAGATCAGATAGCAACAAACTGAAAACAAGAACTCTAAAATAAAAGTTGATCTTTAGCGCATAAACGTATCCATTTCTCTCCTATTTTTGTGTCACGCTAAGACTTGAAAGACAAATTTGGTTTTTTCATAAAAGGACTCCAAATGAGAAACATCTTAAGCTTAGATGACTGTAAAACAAATCATAACAATTGGATTAATTCTCGTGCCTTAGGGGCACTTACCAGACCCTAAAGCCCGACTTTACTACTCACAGTGTTCTTGTTAATGTAAAAATGAGAAGAGAAACGTAAGCCAGCCAGCCAGCAAACCTTGGTGTGCCAAGGATTACAGCTAGCTGACTTTTGGTCATGAAAAACTTTAAGAGGTCATGAAAAACGTCATGGAAAGTTCTGGAATTTAAAAGTTACATTTTCTAGGCCTGGAAATTTATGGTACACATAATTCAAAGGATTATTCATGTGGAAAATCATAGAAAATGACTTTCATCATAAAATAAATTAGGCTGTTTGTTTTTTGCTAATGAAAAAGTAACGAAAAAATTTTTATAGTTAGCAAGTCATGAAAACAAAAGTGTAAACCCTTCTTCGGTAGTAATCGCTGCTATTTGCTTCTTGGAAGGTCACCACATTATTGTCTTAAGTATAAAATTCATGCACTCTAAAATGCAACCTGTGCCAAAACCTGCAAAGCTGCAGAAAAACAAAGCCCAGAAGAAAAAAAAACTTTCGAACGTGGAGAAAACCTGCCAACCTGTGAACCTGTAGTCCTGCAGATTAAACAGTACATATACTTATCTGACTTTTCCTATGTATACATGTAGAATGTTATTTTATCTTAGACTGCAAAACAGTCGGTTTTTCCCTCTTAAAGTGCCCCTGTGATCATATTTTTTATTTTGATTTTTTTTACATTGGTTGCGAATGGGAAAAACTGACGTCAAAGACTCAAACATACCTCGCGGGTTGAAATTATAATAACAATAAGTATTGAAAATCACGCGAAAAGCAACAAAAACTTTGGACTTGTTCTTGTGCAATTTTCTATGCTGATTGTTATTATCAACCTGTGAGGTATGTTTGAGTCTTTGACGTCACTTTCTCCCATTCGCAACCAAGCCTTGGAACAAGGTTGATTAATGGAGGCCGTAAATTCTCGGAAATAAATGTTAAAATAAAATGACTTCTGATATTCGTAATGGATTGAAATTTGGCAAGATGAATAAGAAAGTCTAATAGTACATGCACGAAAATGTAAAAAAAATGAAAATCAAAAATTTGATCACAGGGGCACTTCAAGCCATGCGAGGTCCAAAGCAAGAGGCGCGAAGCTTCGCGCCGATCCGCACGCGAGCCTCACGCTCCCGCAGGGTGCGTGAATCTCACAATCTCCGCAAAGTCTCTCGCCTGGGCGAGAGCCGGATTGTGCGGCCTGTCAACCCTTGCTTTTTCCCAATTTGTCTCTCGCAAGCGTGTCTAAGTTTACATTTTCCATTTTGCCGTGAGTACACTGTAGCTGAAATTGATATGGCATCGGTTATAAGTTTGATGAGGTGTGATAAAATGCGGTGACATTTTCAGCTAATGGGATTTCCCTTTTCTAAGGAACGGTTAATTCTAGAACGAATTCGATGTATGGAAACAGGACAGTTGGTATTTTTAGCGTCTCTACCCAGTCTCACTCTACGTATCCACACTCGCTCCAGATCTTTTCGGTCGCGCACTTTTTTCGTCGTACCTCTCATAAACCTCTATTTTCATTGGCCGTTCTAAAACAGTACCTGCTATTGTTTATAGGGATAGGGGCATTGTTTAGGTCATTCATCTATTGTTTTGGTGAGCCAATAAAACAACTCGTTCAAAGGAGGTACGACATGACCCCTTTTTGCGGAGGACTCGCGCAAAAATACGGACTGTTTTGCAATCTAATTATTTTTATCTGTAAAGATGATTCATATAACGTTGTTGTGAATAAATTTAATGTCACTTTGAAAATCATTAAGCAATCAAATTCAGAAAGCGCTATTTAATTTACCAGGTGAGTCAGTGCCTTTGCCGTGATTCTCGGCTTCATTGGGTTATTCCAGAAAAAATCAACACCCCCCTGACCCCTCCCTCCACCCGGATTTTCTGGCTCTCTAGACCCCCTTCCCGCCTGGATTTCCAAGCCTAGAGACCCCCCACCCCTCCTGCCTGGATTTCCAATTAATTTTCCGAAGCCCTAAATTTATTATGAAAAAGAATACAGGTAAAAAAAGTCAGAACAAGTGTGATTGCAATTTGAAGCTTCTTTTAATTGATTTGATATTTCCTTCAAGTAAAGGTTAAACGCATAAACCACACAGGACACTAGAAAGAGCAAAATAAAACTGTGTTCATCATCTGCATGGAAGAATTGAGGGTGCTGTAAAAGTAAGCTAAAACAATATTGCAAAGAGAAAATAATGCACATTTGCAAAACAGTGCATCTGATTTTTTTGTGAAAAAACGTTTATCTATGTTTGCTTTTCTACATATCGGCTGATGCTTTTTCACTTTTCCCTGCCAATTTGTAGATGGCAAGAACTTTGCCGGAAGACCACGCTTTGAAGTGTGCTTCGGCACGTTGACCAGGTTTATTCTACTCGAATACTATGAAAAGCGATGAAATTAGACTTTTAAGTATTTTGATATGCAAATCGTTCAGTTTAACATCATTTGAAAAAAAAATCGATAGATCCCAGAGAAAGAACTTGAGGTACAGACCCCCTCCTGCCTGGATGTCTAGAGCCCTCTACCCCTCCCACGAGAGTTTCCACTGCGTCATCCGTCGGGGGAGTGTGGGATACTACCTGATAGTTAAAAAATGAGTGCTTGACAAAAAAGAACATTAATAATCCAAAAAATGCTTAAAAATATAACCTTGGTCACTTGTGTTTTATATGGTCTAACTCCTCTGTAATTTATTATGATTACAGTAGAAACTCACCTTAGGAGCACCCCATTTATACGACCAAGTTGTTAAAAAGTCGCTAAAAACGCGTAAACACCCATTACTCATGGGCATAAAATTATGACGTTGAGATCATGCAGAGCGTTTAAAGTCAGTGTCAATTAAGGTTGCGTACCTTCAATAGTAAATCATATATATATCAAATCGTTCCTTATGATCCAAGGTAGTAGTAGAAGGCAACCAATGCATGGCAGACGAGATCCAGGACGGCCTGCAAAGACGTTGCTTTAGTTAGTATTTTAATGGAAGATGCAGAGGTGGAGTCTAGGGAAGAGCTTGCTAGCCTGTTGGCAGATTGGGACGTGTGGCGTGTCAGACACAGGGCCAGGCTCAAATAATTATTGTGTTTGAGTCGACGGATGATGATGATGATGATTTTATATATTGCAGTTTTTAAAGCATTTAATTTGAACTATGCTCAAAGCTACCGCATAAAAACGTGAACCGATCAAATCGCGAGCATGATAGGCAGAACTTCATGGATAAATTGGGCAACTTTACCGCATCGCAACTCTTTCACGAGCATGGTGACCTATGATTTTTATTGCATTTTTCGAAACAATTTCTGGTTGGGTAAAATCAGGGAAAGTTTTAAAAAAAATTGTTGGTCAACTTTTATTTCTGAGGAATCACCTTAAGCGTTTATTTTACACTGTATTTTTGTTATAAATTTACATTATAAAATTGGTAATGCGACCATTCGATATGCGTGAGATACAGTTTGGGTTTGTACAAGTGCCAAAACAAATAAAAACTGGTTTAGAATGCCGGACAATAGACCATTTCCGAGTTGCCTTAAGCCTCTCTATCAAAGCGAGGCTAGGTGCGAAACTTTCATATGAAAATGAGTTTTCATTCACATGTAAATAAGTTTTATTTGCATGTGAATGAAAACTCATTTTCATATGAATGGTTGTGCACCTAGCCTCGCTTTGATAGAGGAGGCTAAAGGCAACTCGGAAATGGCCTATTTAAATTGAAAACTCAGCTCTGTGATTCATGATATTAAGCGAGTAACAATATTATATCTTGCTCTCTGATCAGTTTGGTTCAATTAACAGTGTTTTGTGTTTTTTTGTTCGATTTAAATTGAGATAATTTATTTATTTTCCAGTACAGCCATATGTCAGTGTGAGGATTATCAGCCAGGCGGTCAGCAACGCTGTAAAAATGAATTAGAAATCAGGCTCTTAAATTGCATTATATTTTGCGCCTCTCGGAAAATAATAGATTTTGGCAGGGAGTTTCATTCATTAATAAAACTTTCTAGGACTGAATGACAGTTTTTGAGATTCCGTATTACAACTTGTGTACAAACGAATGGTTTTTTGTATGTCGCAACTGCCTTGTTGGTTTTCCTATATTGTGCCTTGGATTTACTGCCACTAGGCCATGTATGATTTTGTAGAGGAGGACAAGGCAGGTAACAGTTCTTTGCTGCTCAATTTGATAGCCGGAAGAAAGAAAAAATCACTTTTAACAGTGATATGTCCAAAATTCCGGTGCAAGAATAGTGAACAGTGCCGCGCGTGGAACCTCGTGATACTGCCCCTTTAAGGGGTGGTCGTAATAACCAGATGGGCTTAAATTATACACCGAATGCAAATATGGCTGCCGATTTATTATCATTTTATGTGTATGTAAATTAACCTGACTAGCCTCGTTAGCATGTGTAAAGTTCAAAAGAATGTTTACTCTAAAATGAGGCTAGTCAGGCTAATTAATATACATATGAAGGAATAATGAATCGGCCGCCATATTTGCATTCGGTGTATAATTTTAGCCCATCTGGTTATTACGACCACCCCTTAAAGGGGCAGTATCACGAGGTTCCACGCGCGGCACTGTTCACTATTCTTGCACCGGAATTTTGGACATATCACTGTTAAAAGTGATTTTTTCTTTCTTCCGGCTTTTAAAACGGATTTTTTGATTCAACAAATACCTCCACTTCTCGACGGCCTTTTTGAATTTGCCGCATCAAACTTGAAAATGTCAGCCCAGTTTTCAAGTTTCGCCCTCATGATACTGCCCCTATAAATACAACCATATACTTCTTAGCCCGTCCGTGGTCATACATGTACGTGTATTGATGAGGTTCTCGACTTTTTCATTAATTTTATTTATTTTGATGTGTTATTCATAGGTATCTTGTTGACTGTCGTTGGTTTAAACAGTGGAAGACGTTTGTTGGATTTGATAGATGGGATCAGTTTGGATTTGGAGATGAACTAAACAATCCTGGCCCTATAGATAATTCAAGCCTTTTTGCAGGTAAGGAAGAGTTCACCTCAAGTAATTTGACATTGAGTTATCATATTTTAGCCTTTTGAAATTGTTGTCATTCATTTTAAGGTGGTTCCTACCAGTTTTTGGGCGCGTGCCGACTGGGTTCTAAACGCGCGCGGAACCCATGGAAAAAAAAACAATGACAGCAAAAAAAAAAAAAATGGTGACCGAATAGTATATTCTTCTTTCCAAGTTTTCGTTCGATAGGCAGTCTGTTTTACCAAGCTAGAAAACAAAAGCTGGCTTTTCTATGATCTTCGAGCCGGCTTCTGGTTTGACTGATCATATCGCAAAACACAAAGATAACCAACAGCAATAAACACCATAAACATAAACGCGGCGCCATGCATGTACAATTGACGACTAAAATATCATTATTAAGCTACAAAAATAAAACTTTATTTCAAACCAGTTAGAAGAATATATCATACATACGACTAGTTAGACTTATAAGAGTTCATCAGACTAAGTTTTTACAAAAATAACAAGGCTACTATATACCTGCCAACTTTTTCCGAGTGATGGGCATGATAATTTTTTCGTGGGAGTGCCAGGATTTCCGAAGGCGACCCGACCAAATCCGAAGAGAACCCGATCTATTCCGAAGATATCCGAAGATGTTCCGAAGAATTCGGAAGTTTCCATGGACCTCGGACCTCCATTTAATAACATCCAGCTGTAATTATTATGTTCTCAATGATAAAAACCTACAAAAAAAGCCATATTTTCATGAACGTAATTATATTTTTCATTGGATCATACGATCAGTTAAGGCTGATAGCTCAAATCTGTAAGTCAGGCGTGGGAAATTGCTCCATAGGCGTGTGTAGGCGTGAGATCAGAGTTTTGGACTCGCAGGCGTGAGACTCACGCCTAAGGCGTGAGACTTGGCAGGTATACTACTAAAATATAAACAAGCACGATCGAAGCAGAAATGAGTGAATACAAAGCGAAGTTACGTGCAATAAAAGAAAAATTTAACGGAATAAATATTGGGTATAAAGAAACTACAGTTGAGAAATGCAGCCATCAAGACAAACCGTAAACTCAACATTTTGCTATGATGAACCAAGGTTTGCTTAATCATATTTTCCTTAGTCGAGAAAAGATTTGAGAGTACTTACAGCTATTCACATGTAGCAAGTCTCCAAAGTATGCGTTCTCGATTCAGACGCCATGAAGAACGAATCATTCATGATTCTGGACAAAAAAAAATAATTACTGTCACTTTGAGAACAAATTAAATCTAGGCAAATGTCACTAACAAGTTTCCAAGTGGATTTCAAAGGGAATTGTAGAACTGTCAACAAAACATCAAGTTGTCGATCACAAGCAAGCGAGCTTATTATATCGCCATGTGTTTTTCCTTGTATTCAGCAACAAGTTGTTCAATTCAAGCGACGAAAATGGCCCGATAAAAAATCCATGTCTCAAAGCGTTGCTGACAGTGGTTTCAATTACGGTGATCTTTGTAAACCTTATCAAAAAAATCTGCATTGTGATGAATCCACCGTCAATTTCATCATCATGAACACATGAACAAAGAGAATACTTCCCGACACCTTTTAGCACTAAGATGAAAACGACTGTGAATTATAATAAAAGCGAATGTGATGTAAAAATTCCACATAATAAAGCTCACCATTCCGCCTTCTATAAGTCTAACAATCTCCTGCGTTGCTTGTCGCGAACCACATAATGTAGGTATCCCAATTATTATTAACCCTAGTAATAAGGCTGCTTGATTGAGGAGGTAAGGGGAGGGAGCTGTGGAACCCCCTTCAAACTCGTTGGACCCCACACATACCAGGCTGGGGTCCCACTAAGCAAAATTTTGATGTTGGCAGGTACCAAACCATTGGTAAATTTGTTATGCTATGTAAAGTAACATTTTTAATCAAAGTCGTTGGAAAAGAGGGTAAAAAGGCTAGCATTCTCCAATTTATGATGGTAAATAGAAGACTTGGGAGATAGCAGAGATCATTCCGACAACATGCCAGGTTCCAGCCAGGTAAGCTCAAACAGGGCCGGAAGTTTCAGACGGGGGCTGCATTTCATCCCAAGCTGAAATTTTCTTCATGTAATTGCACACTTCTTTTTAAGGAGGATTTGTTCAGAGAGCCGGGCTGAAGTTTCATCCCAGTTAACCGGGCTGAATTTCCAGCCTGGGCTTAATTTCGCCATGTAATCGGGTCCTTTTTACCAGTGTGGCCACCTCCAATAAGTCTCTCTCTTAAAGATGGTCATTTTCCAGATGCCTGAAAGAAATAAACTAAGGTAAATCAAGATTCTGGACGCACACCTTCAAACATCACTGTATTTGGTGTATTGGTTGAATGGTATATTGAATTTGCCACTGAAGAAACTTCAGGGAGATTTTGCACCAGATTTCCGCACCAGAATTTCCGGGATCGTTTGCATAATCAGCATTAGTAACGACAGGGTGATGGCTACAAAGGCAGCCATTAACCAATCATAGCTTATATTGATTACCGGCCAAACGATCCCAGAAATCGTAGTGCCAAAAGCTAGTGCTCAGTCTCCCAAGAGACATTTTTCGACTTCGTAAACTCATTAGAGGTCGAAGGCATTCTGTATATGCCCTGTGTCAGCCAAGGGACATTATTCGACTTCTTACACTCATTAAAGGTTGTAGGCATTCTGCATATGCTCTGTGTCAGCCAAGAGACATTATTCGACTTCTTAAACTCATTAGAGATTGGGGGCATTCTGTATATGTCCTGTGTCAGCCAAGAGACATTATTCGACTTCTTAAACTCATTAGAGATTGGAGGCATTCTGTATATGCTCTGTGTCAGCCAAGAGATATTATTTGACTTCTTAAACTCGTTAGAGATTGGAGGCATTCTGTTATGCCCTGTGTCAACCAAGAGACATTATTCGACTTCTTAAACTCATTAGAGATTGGAGGCATTCTGTATATGCTCTTTGTCAGCCAAGAGACATTATTCGACTTCTTAAATTCATTACAGATTGGAGGCATTCTGTATATGCCCTGTGTCAGCCAAGAGACATTATTCGACTTCTTAAACTCATTACAGATTGGAGGCATTCTGTTATGCCCTGTGTCAGCCAAGAGACATTATTCGACTTCTTAAACTCATTAGAGATTGGAGGCATTCTGTATATGCTCTTTGTCAGCCAAGAGACATTATTCGACTTCCTAAACTCATTAGAGATTGGAGGCATTCTGTTATGCCCTGTGTCAGCCAAGAGACATTATTCGACTTCTTAAACTCATCAGAGATTGGAGGCATTCTGTATATGCCCTGTGTCAGCCAAGACACATTATTCGACTTCTTAAACTCATTACAGATTGCAGGCATTCTGTATATGCCCTGTGTCAGCCAAGAGACGTTATTCGACTTCTTAAACTCATTGGAGATTGGAGGCATTCTGTATATGCCCTGTGTCAGCCAAGAGACATTATTCGACTTCTTAAACTCATTACAGATTGGAGGCATTCTGTATATGCCCTGTGTCAGCCAAGAGACATTACTCGACTTCGTAAACTCATTAGAGATTGGAGGCGTTCTGTATATGCCCTGTGTCAGCCAAGAGACATTATTCGACTTCTTAAATCGATTAGAGATTAGAGGCATTCTGTATATACCCTGTGTCAGCCAAGAGACATTACTCGACTTCTTAAACTCATTAGAGATTGGAGGCGTTCTGTATATGCCCTGTGTCAGCCAAGAGACATTATTCGACTTCTTAAACTCATTAGAGATTGGAGGCATTCTGTATATGCCCTGTGTCAGCCAAGAGACATTATGCGACTTCTTAAACTCATTAGAGATTGGAGGCATTCTGTATATGCCCTGTGCCAGCCAAGAGACATTATTCGACTTCTTAAACTCATTAGAGATTAGAGGCATTCTGTATATGCCCTGTGTCAGCCAAGAGACATTATTCGACTTCTTAAACTCATTAGAGATTGGAGGCATTCTGTATATGCCCTGTGTCAGCCAAGAGACATTATTCGACTTCTTAAACTCATTAGAGATTGGAGGCATTCTGTATATGCCCTGTGTCAGCCAAGAGAGGGTTAAAAGTTCAGAGTGCTAATTATTCAAAATGGCCACATTATTGTTTTCCTACATACAGCAAAAGTTCTCAATAAATTTTAAATTGTGATTTTTATATTATCCACTTTCAATTAAAGATTAAAAAAATGAAATTAAAGTTGGTTTTGAAATGCCTTTCAATCAGTCAACTATGAGTCATTCTAAATACAGGTTGAATTAATTACCATAAATTAGCAGCGCCCAGCGAGGAATGTTTATCACAACGCTTGGAATGGCGTTATATTATTTTTCCATATCACTTTAGCAACTTTAAATGAAAATATGTGAAACTAATGCAGTTTGTGCTTTTCGGTTCTTTTAGCTGAATATTTCAACAGCAGAAAATGTTTGAGAAAGGAATCCTATCCCTGAATTTACCCTAGGGGACTCCCATATAAAGGAATCTTATCCCTGAATTTACCCTGGGGGACTCCCATATAAAGGAATCCTATCCCTGAATTTACCCTGGGGGGACTCTCATATAAAGGAATCTTATCCCTGAATTTACCCTGGGGGACTCCCATATAAAGGAATCTTATCCCTGAATTTACCCTGGGGGACTCCCATATAAAGGAATCTTATCCCTAAATTTTCCCCGGGGGACTCCCATATAAAGGAATCTTATCCCTGAATTTACCCTGGGGGACTCCCATATAAAGGAATCTTATCCCTGAATTTACCCTGGGGGACTCCCATATAAAGGAATCTTATCCCTGAATTTACCCCGGGGGACTCCCATATAAAGGAATCTTATCCCTGAATTTACCCTGGGGGACTCCCATATAAAGGAATCTTATCCCTGAATTTACCCTGGGGGACTCCCATATAAAGGAATCTTATCCCCTGAATTTACCCTGGGGGACTCCCATATAAATGAATCTTATCCCTGAATTTACCCCGGGGGACTCCCATATAAAGGAATCTTATCCCTGAATTTACCCTGGGGGACTCCCATATAAAGGAATCTTATCCCTGAATTTACCCTGGGGGACTCCCATATAAAGGAATCTTATCTCTGAATTTACCCTGGGGGACTCCCATATAAAGGAATCTTATCTCTGAATTTACCCCGGGGGACTCCCATATAAAGGAATCTTATCTCTGAATTTACCGAAGTCTGCGACCAATGTAAATATTACACGGTATTTCAACGTATCTATCGCACTTAAACGCTGTTTTCAGATTAATTTTAACGATTTCTTTATATATATGTTGAAAATTTGCGCAGTTTTGCGGCAAAATCTGTTTAATTTCCGTCCGGTTGAGAGTGTGTGTAAGCATGTATATGTTTTTTGAGCATTTTAATATTAGCATATTGATAAGTGCACGTTGTGAATATTAATTAAGCGGAAGTCGTACGCCTCACTGCATCAAACCATTCTTTTCAGCGTCCTGAACCAATCAAAGAGAGGGATTAGTAACCGGGAAAAACCCTCGCAGAAGTGCCATACGATGAGTTATAAAATGGAGCAACATTACGCATCTGAGAGGATTGAACTTTTACGATAAACACCTCATGGAGGTTGGAAAGCGAAAGACTAGATCTTCTTTTAAGTATTCGAAGGGAATAGTGTTTTGGTCTTTCACTGACAGGGTTAAACTCGTTACTTGAATTTTCTCGGAAGGTAGATTCAAGGGAAGGTGCGGTTAAGCGGTTATATATAAACAAGCGAGATGTCTGCAGAGCGGCAAAGGTTAAGGCCATGGCTAGAGGACAAAATAAACAGCGACAACGTACCGGGACTGTGTTGGCGAGACAAAGAAAAGAAAGAATTCCGAGTTTCGTGGAAGCATGCCGGTAAACCCGACTTCGATGTCGAGAAGGACGCCATGTTGTTTAAGCTATGGGCTGAACACACTGGGAAGTATCGGCGAGGCGAGTCTCCGGATCCATCCACTTGGAAAACGAGGTTCAGATGCGCTCTCCACAAAATGCCTGATGTGGAGGAGGTACGAGTTCCTCATAGCTTAGACGAGAAGGAGCCATATCGAGTCTTCAGATTTAAGGAGAAAGGTGAGAACATTATTTTCATTCATTAATAAGGGTTTTGGACCTGATAAATAACGGCCAGCGAATTCAATTCAAGCACATTTGTGCGTAAGGGATTTGAAAGTGACTTGAGAACTAAGGAGACATTCAGTGCTATTTGGCCAAATGTTTATAACTAAACCTGACTGGTATCACTTATTTTGAAGTATCTCTCAGCTGTTTTCAGCGATCAAATGTTTGTTAACTGAATCAGAACTGTGACCCGACTTCAGCAAGATCTTACGTTTACTAGGTACGTTGTATTGTTTGGCGTTTACACGCCATTTGTATTAAAGGCGGCTCTCACAGCAATGATTGTACAAGTGAATTTGATTTCATACGTGAAATAAGAGAAAGTCACTTCATTATATTTTGAGACTGGCATTGATTAAAACTATTCTGTAACACAAGGAATAATAAATAGTAATAGAAATATAAAAATCAAAGGTTTATTTTAAACTAATATATATTGTAGACATTGTACAAGTTTTGTTTTTCATTTCCGTCCTATAAATGTAAATGTGTATTTTTACCATCGTCACAAAGACCTTAGAGTTTTAAATAAAGAATACCACGGGTTGCTTTTTCAAACAACGGTGACGGAAATACAACGGCGGTAGAGCAGAAGCTACTGCTCAAGATACAAATGAACCGCGAAGATTCAAGGAACTATAGCTTCACAAAAGAGTGACATTTTCCGTTACTTGCGGTTTTGAAACGCAATCTTTCTTCAGAAGTATTATACAACGTCCAGAAGATCTTATAACTCGATGGATGTACCAGCAAGAAAAATAAAGAAAAGAAAAATTTTGTCAACGCAAGCGTATATAAAAATAGACCATAAAGTAACAGGGGATTCCCGGATTTCTATGAGAACAAGACGTCGTAATATTGGAATGATTTCCTGTTTTTCAGCGTATTGCATCTTAATTTTTGCGAACAGGGACATGTTTTTACTGGTGGCAACAATAAAGGCTTCTATTTTTGGTAAAAATAAATCGCAGTGAATAGTTTATACATTCAATAAAGTCATCTTGAATAACTGATTTGCGTACCGGCAAGTTATTTGCAACTCATGGTTAGGAGAGAATAAGTTACTTTTTTTTTTTACACGTGGTGGCAAACAAACCGCCCGAAAATGACAGATACGTTCCTGATTGTAGCGCTAAATTTTTAGCATAATTAGTGTAGTAGTGCAGGTCGCTTTTAGGCCCAAACGGCGGCGTACACCTAACTTGTTTCAAACCTAACGCGTTAAAGTGCCGGCGTTGAAACGAAACTCGATCCTTTTGTAGGAAGTAAATCAAGCGAAAAACAGTTCGAACCAACTGGATTAAGTTCGCAACGTTCGGGTGAAACAAAATTATTAAACAAAGAAATGATCTATACCGGCTGCGTGACCATAGGAATGCTTTCGGACAATTTTTTTTGCAAAAATATTTGTCATAATTTCGGTTCTACAAGTGCGGACGGTGATTTTTTTTTCCACCAAATTTTGTCAAGCCGCATCAAACTTCAAAGGCGTCGTCGTCCTGCCTCGAAGCAGGACAAATTTTTGTCAAGCGGAGACAAAATTTGTCGAGATTTTTGGTAGCGCCAAATAAATTTTTTCAGCTAGTGCGAACAGAACCTTATATTCTTGCCCCGTGATACCGTTTCGGATTTCACGCTTAACGCTTTTCCAAAAATAAAATGAATTTGCAATCTACATGACCTAAAATGATATTGAAAAAGATATATTAATAGAGAAACTGATGTTATCCCCCAGGTAAAGCAATTTAACATTAGTTACAAAGAAGGTAGAGCGTGAAAAATAAAATTGAACCACGTCAACTTCAAGAGCTCTTTCAAATGATTTATGAATAATTATAACAATATAAGGTATATTTAAAGCGCGCCATTTCCCAAAGGCTCGATAGCGCGAGCTTTACAATGTATTGGAATTAGAAACAAAAGTATTAAGGTGAGAGCATTTAAAATAGAACTAAACATTATCAATAGCTTGAGAAAAAGGAAAAGTCTGTAGCTTGCACTTAAAACTGTTCATGAAGTGTCTGGGAACTTGGGCAATAGCGATTTCTTGGGTTTTGGGTGTTGTCACGTTAAGATTTCTTGGCTTTGTGCAACACAAAGTGAATTTCTAAAAATACCCGGAAGTCAGTGACAGAAAAATGTTGTTAACTCATTTGGGTCGCGCCCGGGTGCCGGCCTATCAGTTCATTCAATCAGGCCATTGTATGAATATTAAAAACAAATCCGAGAATTCTGAGAAGTACCAAATCTCTTGCTATAACACTACACCATATGTAAGATTGGATTGGCATGCACACGAGAAGACTACCTCGCGATAAGAAAACTTGCCCATTAAAGAAGTGGAAAACAACTTCTTAAACATGAAATTCTTTAAAAGTGAAAGAGGAACAGAAATTGTGACATGTTTATCACAACATTACACTACCGCGACTGAAATGAAAGTAGTTTGTTTTCAGCGATCCAGAGAAACACAGGCTAGACTGAAACGATCCACAACCCTTTAACTCCCAAGAGTGCCAAATATCAATATAAAGCGCTCAAAGCGCCAATTATATAGCTGTCACGCTAGCGTATGATACAAACCGGCTCGGCTTTTAGTAGTTGCCGTTTTCTTTTGTGATTTCTCCCTGCAGGTTAAAGGAGACACTAAGGGCCACCCAATAAACCACCTGTCTTATTTTAGATAAAGGAAGTATACTACTGATATCATGTAGAGTATGTCAATAAATGAGAAAGTTTTACGCCAAAATAGATGTCACGCAATCTCACCATATAATGCAAAAGAACACACATTTTCAGTCAGATTGCTACTACTTTTCGTCATTTTTTCACCCTTTGAATTAAATGTAGAACTAAAGGTTTCTTTCAGGGTATCCATCAGGTCGAACAGGTTTACAAAAGGTCGTTAATTTGATTGTCAGTTGCTAATTGCCAGTCCTTTATCAAGCACTTCCTTGAATGTTGTCTAGTACTAACTTGGCTCCCTGACTCATTTTATCATAAAATTTACGATCACAAGTTTGCATACATTCCATCTTTTGAAAGGAGGATATTTTCATGGAGTTCGAAGATTTAAACCACATATTAATGGATTCTTTCTTTTCATCGAAGAAACCTTTTGAGCTTTACAATCCTTTATATACAGTCGGGTCTCCGTTATTGAATACGATCACCGACTAGCCATGAAATGTTGTTTTATCGAATGTAATACAGGTGAAAAATGGCTTTATCGACATCTATATCTGCATGGTTTACTTGCAAAATCCTAATGGACATACAGCAAGTTTTAGTGCAAAGTGCGAAATGTAAATAATAGTACGGGTTCCCAAAAAGTAAGCTAACTTCGAGGTGGTGCTATTAGCTGCCGAGAGAGCATGTCCAGACTTCGAAGTCTGCGACCAATGTAAATATTACACAGTATTTCAACGTATCCATCGCACTCAAACGTTGTTTTCAGATTAATTTTAAGAAAACTCTGGTTGTAAGTCAAATTAATTACGAATTTTTATGACGACTAAGGCATTCCGAGCAGATTTTCCATCTTCGGAAACGATTCGTTGGGTGTTTCCGAATAAGTCACCAAGTTTGAGAAAAAAGTCATAAACGTGACGGAGGTTAATTTGCATGGATTTTGGCGATTTTATTCCTTCGTTTTCTCTTTATTTAATGATCAGTTTGAGAAGCTTTATCAAACACTCGAAAGAGCTGAACTTCTCGGTGTTTGAAAATCGTGATGAAAAACTCTTGTTTGATAATTACTTGAAATGACTGAAATCCTATTGAAAAGTCCAAAATTTATTTGCCGTTAAGAACTTATTTGCTTTGAGTGCATTTTGTGCAAATCGTCTAATGAACAAGGCTCAGAACTTTGCATTGATGAAAAGCTTTAACCGATGTGCATGCCTTGTTTCAGTAAAGGACTGGCAAATTGTGTATTATTTTTTGGAGAAGAGAAGGGGAGGGGATGTTTTCCACGTGTATTTGTAGCTAACATTTCTAGGTGTTAGTGTTTTTCGAGATTCACAGCGGCGTCTAAATTCAGTGGTCCAAGATGGCCTAGAGTGCACTACGTTTTACTTCGCAGATTGTAAAGGACGCCTGCGATATTCTCACTTGTTAAGTGAAAAGCGATAAACATAAACTTTCATTGCAATAAAAATAGACTTGTATATATTAATCTTTTATTTTATTTATTTATTTATTTATTTATCCATTCATTTATTAATGGTCCATCATGCATAAAGCTTTAAGATGGCTACCTGTAATTGTGAGCCTAAGTGAGACAGCAGCATTGGCCGTTTGTATGCTAGAGACGTTAAAGTCGTCTAGACGTATTAAACGTCTCAGACGTTAAATGCGTCTGGAATAAAAACGGGACGCATTAAAATGGACGGAACAAAAGAAAAAACACAAGATTTTCTATAAAAAGCTATTCTCGGAAGTGACTGGACACGACTAAACTCGTCGCCAAATAAATTTTGAGAACGCGAATATACAAATAGGGCTCAATTCGTCCCAGTTAAAGCCGTCTCGTTTTTATACTGACGTATTTAACGTCTGAGACGTTAAAGTCGTCTGTTAAGTGCGTCTGAACGACGCACTTAACATAAGACGTTAAATCGTCTGACGTTAAATCCGTCTGGCTTATTTTCCGTTTTTATAGTGAGACGTTAAAGTCGTCTCGAGACGACTTTAACGTCTCAGACGATATTAACGTCTCTAGCATAAAAACGGCCATTATTCTGCAGAGTCCTACTGTTACGCAACATTGCGGCGGAAAAAATTCAGGATTTTTTTGGACATCATGCGCACTATATAGCTTCCTTGTGTTTCACCAAAAATGAAGCCGTTTAGTCCTTAATTGCCCGGTTTTATAAGAGCTTTCAATTTCTTACTACCAAGACGAAAACACACCCTTTTTAAGACTTGTGAATGTAAAGAAAACGTCCTAAAGAATACTTGCTTATCTTTAAGGTTACTGTATACCTTCGGGGTTGTCTCCAGTGTAATTGCTCTGACGTCTCGAGATTAATGTTACGATACCTTAACTCATATATTAAATTAAAGTTTACAGAGCTGGTTATCTAAATATACTTTTCATTTTCTAATGAAGCGCAAATTTTTAACGAAGTCTAAATGACAGCGTCTGGATCAGCTTTTAAAAGCCATTGGTAAACTCGACGTGATTATTATATTTACTAATTTGATTTCTTCTCGGGTTATCCGGACCAAAAGCGCTAAGCAAAACGTATCTGCATTTCCTCATATGAAATTTCAGTGAAGTTACAGAACATTTTCGAAATAGAGCGAAAAAATACCTGAAGCAATCGCGCGGAATTGGCTCTAGAAAAAATCCCCCGACAAGTTTGTTTTTATATTATATGTTAACCTAGAAACTGTCAAAATTTGAGGAAAATCGAACAAATTCCCTCCGAGTTGTAACTCTTAAAAGTGTCCCCTACAAGCTAAAAATTCACTTTGAGAAAACAGCGCTTTTAAACAAACTTCCAGTCAAAACGTTTTACCGTCATATCTCCTTCAAATTTCACTCTTTTTCAATATTTTTTGTTGGATCAAAAATCATTCTGGAGCCTTTATTTTGACTCCCAAAAGCAAATTTCGAGAACGTGGTCAATCAGAAGGTACTCTGCAACTTTAAAGTGGAAGTAAGAGAGCTGAAAGCGATGAAATCGTACGTTGATAGCTCGTTTCACCGTTGCAAAGTTGAGTCTAGTGTTGTTATTCGGAATAAATTATTTTACAATTTTCTGAGAATTTTCAGGCACTCACTGGAAAACTACAGTAAAAGAAAATACTTCCTTGAATGTGCACTTAATTCGTTATAAGTATTTATTTCACTGTTCGTTTGCGCTTTTGTTAACTTTTGTGAAAATGAACTTCGATTGAAAGCGCTTCTCCACATTTTCGTCAACTCGTTAGTGAGGGCAGTTTCCTCGGTACGAAAACTTAGGTACTGTGTGTTTTGCTTTTGGAGTAAAACTTATGAATATCTGAATGAAATATTGCTGAGAAGAATTCGTGGTCTATTTTTGATGTTTGCCAGTTCATTTGAAAATGTAGACAAAGCAGGATCTAATTTCCGTGTCAGGACACGAAATGCAAAACGTCTATCAAAATTGTGTAGTTTTCGACATGCCACCGGTGCTTTACCTCGAAATTTAGTGAACCGAATTATTCCATACTAAATAGCTGTTGATATTTTTAGATTTGTGTTCGCTGTTAAGGTTACAGAGTACCTTCAGATCGAAAATTTATTGGAAATTTTTTTTTGGCGTCAAAATAAAGTTTACAGAATGAACTTTCATCCCAAAAAAAAAAATATCGAAAAATAGTGAAAATTGACGGAGAAATGACGGTATAACTTTTGTGGGCGGAGTTTGTTTATGAAGCGATATGTTTTTTTAAGCGCTGTTTTCTCAAAGTCAATTTTTCGCTTGTTGGGGACACTTTAAAGAGCTACAACTCAAAGGGAATTTGTTCGACTTTCCTCAAATTTGGACAGAAGCTAGGCTAACATATAATCAACAAAAACGTGTCGGCGAATTTCTTATTTCCCAAAACTTTTTCGTCAAGAGCCATTTCCGTGCGATCATTCCAATTTTTTTCTCCCTTTTTCGAAAATATTCTGTAACTTTTCACTACAATTGAATTTGGGAAATCGCCGACACGTTTTTTTAGCGCTTCGTGTCCGGAAACCCGAAAACAAATCAAATTAGTAAAATACAATAATCGCTTTGAGTTATAGCGTTTTAAAGCTGATTCGGACGTTCCAATTTAGACGTCGTGAAAAATTCGACAATTCGTTTTATTACCAAATGGTTTGCATATTTAGATAGCCAGCTCTGTAAGCTTTAATTTGATATCTGGGTTTAGGTATATTAAGTGTAATCTTAAGACGCTAGAGCTGTTATACTGGAGACACCCCCGAAGGTACACTGTAACCTTAATCTTGTGCGTATTGCCTAATGTTTATTTGGACCGCAAAAGGCATTTCCCATAATGTTCGAAACTTTGCAAATAAAGAACATTATTTGAGTGATTTGACAATCGTCAGTACTCTAAGCTTCATGAATCCCTCGGAAATATTCCAAAGTCTTCACCTTTACTTCAAAGCCTCAGTTTTATTCAGACAAACTTTATACATTTCCGTATCTGTATTTAAAACTAGGGTGTCGTCAGCAATCACTTTCATTATCAATTCCCAGTTTTACCACCGGTAGATAAAAACGAGATAGAAGTAAAAATGAATTTCCTCTTGTTATTTCAGCCATTCACATTGGAGGTTTTTTTTTCTGTCTTTTTAGAAACCTCACCAAGACAATCACAGAAAACCGAACAAAGTTTGGATGTTTTACATGATCAACTGACAGCTAAAGAAGAGCAAGTAACCAACCTAAGTCAACAGTTAAGACAGACAGAGGAGCAAAGACAGAACATACAAAAACTTTTGCGAGAAAGGTTACAAGAACAGCTAAGAGAGAAGGAGGAACAGAAGGAGAACTTACAAAGACAGTTGAGGGAGATGGAAATACAGTTGACAAATTGCCGAGAACAATTACAGCAAAAAGATCTGAGAGAATCCAGCTTACAAGAGCAGCTAAGACAAAAAGAACAAAACGAAGACAACTGTCAAAGGCAACTGATGGTTAAACAGCAACAGCAAGAAAACTTGCAAGAGCAGTTGAGGGATAAAGAACAACAGCAAGAAAACTTGGAAGAGCAGTTGAGGGATAAAGAACAACAGCTAGAAAACTTGCAAGAGCAGTTGAGGGATAAAGAACAACAGCAAGAAAACTTGGAAGAGCAGCTGAGGGATAAAGAACAACAGCAGGAAAACTTGGAAGAGCAGTTGAGGAATAAAGAACAACAGCAAGAAAACTTGGAAGAACCGTTGGGGGATGAGGAACAACAGCAAGAAAACTTTCAAGAGCAGTTGAGGGATATGGACCAACAGTTCACAGAAGAAAGGGTTAGTTTACAACAAGAGGTTTCCACTTTAGAAGGACAACTCAGCCTAAGAGTGCAGGAAATGAATGAACTAGAGTTAAGTCTTTCAACAGCTCAGCAAACAATAACTGAACTGCGTCGCCAGCAAGCTTGTGACTGGGTCATTTCCCGAGATGAAATTCAAATGACAAACAGATGCCTTGGTAGGGGAGGATGGGGGATTGTTCATGAAGGCACGTATTGTGACAGCAATATAGCTGTGAAACAAATCCATGATTTAATCCTTTCTCCTCACAACAGGCGTCTATTTGAGAGAGAAATGAACATTGCTTCTAAATGCCGCCATCCTTGCTTGTTGCAATTCATTGGAGCAACAAATGATGAAGGAAGTCCCCTATTTGTATCCGAACTCATGGAGACAAGTTTACGGGCATTGTTGCAACAGCGACATCTCTCTGAAACAGAAATCATTGTCATTTCTTTAGATGTAGCTCGAGCACTTTCGTACCTTCATCGAAAAAAAACCCTCGCCCATCATTCACCGGGATGTCAATAGTGCTAATGTGTTGCTATGGAGACAGGGTGATCAATGGAGAGGCAAAGTTTCAGATTACGGCACCGCCAACTTTATGCAGAATACCATGACTGTGGCTCCAGGTGCGATGATTTACAGTGCTCCTGAAGCACTTACATCAAACCAAACAGTCAAGGTTAGTTATATATATGATTTACAGTGCTCCCGAAGCACTTACATCAAACCAAACAGTCAAGGTTAGTTATATATATGATTTACAGTGCTCCTGAAGCACTTACATCAAACCAAACAGTCAAGGTTAGTTATATATATGATTTACAGTGCACCTGAAGCACTTACATCAAACCAAACAGTCAAGGTTAGTTATTATATGATTTACAGTGCTCCTGAAGCACTTACATCAAACCAAACAGACATGGTTAGCTATCACTGATTTAATCAAGTACATTTACATTTTGTGAAAGTGAACACAGCCAAACGTCCTCGATACGAAAACCAAAGATGCAGTGTTGGTATTATGTGTGTATGTATGCCTGTTATTGACCATGCTTGTAAAGTCGCAACAAAGTCTTGGATTTACCATTCGCCATCCCTTGCATTTGATATTTTCAGTGTACAGCGCATCTTAAAGAAGAGGGACTTTCTGATCCTAAAGCTCTTTGTAATAAATCTAAAACGCACAAGCATCGAAAATAAATAATATGGTTCATCTCGAAAGTCCAGCATTTGGTTTATTTATGCCATGATCAACTACGTTGATTTTACATTTCCTAACCCCACTCCAGTGCGACCGCACTTCAAAGTTCACCAAGTTAATTCATAAATAATAATAATGATAAGGTGGGAAAAAGTATGCGCGACCGATTCGTTTTCACGCCAAAATTCGCCCTGGTTATGCAATGTTTATGCTTTCGATTTATCAGTAAATCGATTCATTTTACCTAGAACATAATATATGGTTCTTGGTCGTTACAATTATCGCGAATATCCTTTTAAAAAGGTAAATTTAAACAATCCTTTCTACAAACAGAAACGTCGTTCTAAAATATTTGTCCCATAGACAGAGAAATAGCAGAGAAAAAACATTTATCCGTGACAAGAAATCAAAGAAAAAGGTTCATGAACTTATCAAAGCTGATTTAGCGGTCAGCGGTGCACTTGCACAAACTAACGTTTAGTAATAAGAAAAAAAACTGCAAAACATTTTTACAACAGGTAATAGATAAACTTTTTGAAAAAAAGTATCAGAAGTTGACTAAAAGCAACAGCAATGCTCATTTCGTGAACGAAATTACTTGAACGACTCGACAAAAACCCAGCGCCGAATTTTTTGCTTCACAAAATGGATGTAAATGTAGAAATTAGTTCAAGGACTGTTAATTGCCAGCTCTATTAAATTAAAGAGCCGAAGAACGATTTTCGTTGCATGTTTCAAACAAATTCTGCAGCGAAGCAAACTCAAGCGCATTGTAGATGTTTGCTGCTATGTGGAGAATTGTTGGCGCGAAAACCGATGCGGTCGCACGCGTTTTCCCGCCGTCCCAGGCGTGAGTTTCTCGAAAGTCCCGAAAACTTTTCGGACCCGAAAAGCTGTGTTACGTGCAGAATGTTTACCAACAAAGATTCGGTTTTTGCTGATTTTGAAAGCTAAGCAATAAAATCTTACGTTTACTACACAACTTTAGCTGATTTGTGGGCTAAAAACTTCAACGCCTTTCGTTAGAAACGTGATTTAAAAATAGCTTTCGGGCCCGAAAAGTCTTCGGGAGTTTCGAGAAACGCACGCCAGGTCATGTATTTTAAGAATGTTCCATGCCATGTGTGAAATTTTCTTGCCTCTTTTGTTGCCGTTTTTAATGGAATTTAGGTACAACATTTAAAAGTTATCACTCAACCCAATCCTGAATTGTTTTGTCCAATGCACTATTTCTATGTTGTTTTTTTTTAGGTTGATGTTTACAGCTTTGGGGTTCTTCTGTGTGAAATGAGCATCCGGGAACTTCCAGATCCCGGAAAGCGTGACGAGCAAGTCGTTCTTGTGACAAACCGCGTGTTGCGAGGTCTGGTGCGACGGTGCCTGCAAACAGATCCAAACGTGAGACCAAACATGCAACAAATTATTGGTGAACTGTCCAGAGGATAATAACACAACCTCGTCATTACCATATTGTGTTTAAACGATATGTAAGTTTGTTTGGTTATGGTTTGTTTGGCAATTATTTAGTACAAATTATTATTTCCCGGTTGTTAGAGGATAGTGTTAATCGTTTCAAAATAGTTCCTTGATATATGTTTTAAGTAGGTTCTTCCCCGACATGGAATGGGAACATGTATTTTAACAGAATGACGACGGTCAAATAAAGTTCAGTTTTTAAAGGTTAGTGTAGGCTAGTGTAATACCTGAAAAAAAAAAACGTCAGGCAAACCTTAGAAGGTTTTTGTTAGGATTGTTGACTTACTGTGTTTGTCAGACACGATGTACAGTGTTCCATCTCATTTGGAACAACAAAAACAAGTATGAAAACTAAATTTTAATCCTCTCGTTTTGCAGTAAAACAAAATTGTACATTAAAGAATGAAGAGTTGAAAAACACGACACATTGCGTGTGTGTTGCAATGTTGACAAAACCTGTGCTTACTACCGAGTCTGAACGTTGAAAAGAGAGGAACCTGTCATGCAGGCTAAATCTACAAATTCTTAGACTTAAAGATGTGCCATATTGCGCACCGTGCTGAAGATTTATCAGCCCATCACATGTCACGATCACCACACGACAGTAATCAAAAGGCGCCAAAAATTGGATTGAAGGCTGAAATATAACGTAACCGTCGGTTTAAGTTAATGACATTTCATAAAAGTTTTTTTAAAGTAGGCCTTCGATTGTACTTATGACATCGACTACAATTTTATTCAAAACACGAATGAGTACAGCTGTAGGTCCTATTTGAGGTTCTTGTGAGACCTTCATATATATACAATTAATTCTATGTAGTAGTTAGGTATTTGATACGTTTTTAAAGTAATGAGTCTGGCCAATCACGATCCAATGAAACAATGAAGCAAATGTTTGTGGGTGGCGCCAATCGCGGGAAAACGCGCGCAACCAGGTCACCATTGGTTTTTGTATAATAGGCTGTTTACTTGACACCGGTATCAATTCGCGTTTACATGAAGGGACTGTTCAGGACACTTCATACTGAACTACATACCGTGTTGAAAAACGGCGTTCATTACGCATGCGTTACCCGTTCCAGTCTTTCAAGAGAGTGACTTCATACCGAAAGGAGTGGTCGTACCGCGTTTACATGGTACCGGCATAATTTTTCGTACCGGTATGAGAATCTCGATCTGGTACTGCTACAGGGATTTACTCGTACCGATATGGCTCGTACCGGAATGAGATTTTGTGCTGATATCATGTAAACGAATACTGGGACACAAGTGGGAACCGGTGTAAATTCGTACCGGCGTCCCTTAGCATCCCTTTGGCTAAGGAAATAAGCTTAGTTCAAAAGAGAATTTATATTTCACAGTCTCCTCTTATTTACTGAACATTTTTTGAATTAAGGTGGTTCGACTGGGTTTTTTGGCGACATAACACCTCAACTTTGAACAGCTGATACTTCACTGTCCGAGCTCGGTCTGGCAAGCTGATTCACACATAAACTAGAGATGAAATGAACTTTCCAAAGAGGTAGATTTTATTGACATCAGTGTTACCATAACAACGATCTGATGACGTCATGGTTTTTGCATGTTAGTAATTTTCTCAACATCTAGACCTAAACTTTTAAAACGACTGTATGCCTCTTATAGTCTAGATGTATGTCTTCAAGACTGCAAAAACCCAGTCGAGCCACCTTAAGGCCAACACGTATGAGTGTAGTTAACATACCGTATATATTAAAGAATGATTTTGTAGAAAATATTTTGTTAAAAGTTTTTTTTAAAGTATTTTTCTTCTTTATTTCCAACTTTTGTAGAACTTTTTATATTGCGAATAATTCCGCACCAGTTACTATCCAATTATTTCGCAGATTGGTCGCATAGTCAACTTGGTTGTACTTTACCTGTTCAAGTAAAAGAAATATAAAAACAAAACTATGCGAAAAGAAGTTCACATAGTTAAACTTGTCTATTAATGATTATAAAATGCTCAAGGAAATGCGCGCGCTATGATTGGTTAAACCGAGTTCATTATAACTCGATAAAGCACGCGCGTGTCGTAAGGTTCATTATAACCGTTTTTATTTTATAAAAGAAATAAAAAAAACTTGTTCCTCGTGCATTATTGAGTTATATAAGCACTTGGGAATTTTTAAGAACACTCGAGAAGTGCGAGAAGCACTCGCCTTTGGCTCGTGCTTCTCTGCACTTCTCTCGTGTTTTTAAAAATTCCCGCGTGCTTTATAACTCAATAATGCACTCGGCGCGTTTTTTATTTCTTTAATAAACAACAGACTGGAACTAATAATAATGAGAAGAACTACACGTTGCACAGTTTTATAGTAATTGAATAAAAATTAGGCAGTCTGAAAATTGTTTCCAGATTGTTCGCGTGATACTGATTTGTAGAGTGAAGATTAACAGATAAACCCGTTGCTTGGTTGTAATGCGATTGGCACTTGTAGCGCTGTTTTGTATATGAGGCACAATTTCTAGGACGCGCGCGCTTTCTCGAAGTGATGCCCTATACCGGCGCATGCTACGCATGCTATAAAGGGGTAATAGTTATTATCTAAAAGATGAATTTATAATGGTTTCAACTAAAGGTTCATGCACCTCCTTTTACGGACACCTCCAGAGAGGTCAAATACAAACCCAACCTCTATAAAGTCTAAAATGTTACGCACCGTTTACTTGTGAGACTTGTTATGTTTATTGTATTAAAGAGGTGTAACTGGTCTAGAAATTGAAGCCTTGAAAGCAACTTCAGATGATTTGCAATACATACCTGTTGATTAGCGCTGGTTTCGCAAACATTCAATTTTGCCTCTAGCGTCTGCTATGTGGAGCGCAAAAGGAGGGAGCTACCTTCCCCCTAACTACACGCTCCGCGCGCGCCCAAAATCTTCCCTTTTCCTCCGATCCCCTTTCTAGCGTCTGCTATGCGGGGCGCGAAAGGAGGGAGCTACCTTCCCCCCTACCTCCACGCTCCGCGCGCCCAAAATCTCCTTTTCCTCCAGATCCCCTTTCTAGCGTCTGCTATACAGTCTAACCGTGGACCAACGGGTTTTCCTATGCTTTTCAATAAACTATCAACTCCGGATAAAGAAATGATGGAGTGATTCCCGGGATGATAAAGATGACGAACTTTTAATACATCTCAATAGCTTGAAAGTCCCATTGACAAAAAGTCCAGCAAAATAGAGACTACACAGTGACTATTATTGTCATTATTTGCTAATGTTTCTTTCTTCCATTCTTAAAAAGTAGCAGTTGAAAGGGACCGTAGTAAACATTAATAAATTATTTCCATACAGAACATATTGTTACGTGGAATCACCGCTACAATTTATTTCAGCAAAAACTACACTATTCCATAGTAAGAAACACTTACACAATACCGAATTAAAATAAACGCTGGACCTCAAATAAACACCGGTACCTCGAATAAACGTCGGGGCGTTTATTTCAAACTCTACCTATAGATGCCTGTTTCACTCACATGACCTTCAGTCCTGTGGGACAAAAAATGACAAAGGCCATGGCGGCCATGTTGGTGCACATAACAAAAGAAGTTCATTAAAATTCGTTTGTAGGTGTGCATCAACATGACCAACATGGCCGACGTGACGTAACGTGAAAACCACCTATTAAGGGCCGGGCGTTAAATCGACAAAATACGGTAATATAAATTCGTAGGCACTTTACATTTTATAATAATCTTAATGCACCTTTTCATTGTTTTGAACAGGTTATTATTTGTAATAATCTGCATACATGCTCACTGAAATGGAACAACAGGTCATTATTGTGGTCAGTGAGGTGGAACAGGAGGTTATTATTAAAAATAGTAACCTCCTGTTCCACCTCACTGATCACAATAATAACCTACTGTTCCACCTCAGTGATTTTCTAGAATATTCTCAATTTAGCACATCAGCATAATTTATTAAAAATTCCAACATGGATAGCACTCGCAACACCCCTGACGAATACTTTTGATGTACATGTTAACAAAATAAACAAAACATCCCTCTGGACCAACAACATACACCCTGTATCTCCGAGGGACTTATGTTTTTAGCTTTTCAACTACCTTGGTTAATAGTTTTAAATAAACCTTTCCTATAAGGCAAAATCTCAATATTTTCCATTACATTGAACGTGGAATGAAAAATTATCGACAGTGAATTTCCTATTTTTATCTAAAGCTAGACTATGAGCAGTCTCTCTTTCCCAGCTTAGTCCATCAAGCGAGGTACGAAAAAAAAACATTAGCGAATGGATAATGGCCGCGCGAAACTGGCGGCGCCCCAGTTTGGCACGCCCATTACCGTTCGCTAATGTTTCTTCGTTTCTCGCTCGATGGACTAAGCTGGGAAAAAGAGACTGCTCGTAGTCTAATCTAAAGCCCATATCCCTAAATTTCTGATTATTACTACTGCTGACTGTCAAGGAACTTTTTACCCTTGTCATGTAAGAATTGAAACGTTTCAAAAATGTACTATTAAAATTTCACTTCGCTAGCTCACATTTTTTTCCAAGATTGCATCCTCCTGATTCCTTTTTCCTATTTTGCGGTAACTTAAAAACTTTATACGCATCTTGTTGTAAAAAGTATCCTACTTGGCCAGTAAAGAATATCACAAACGGCGCTTCACATCGCATCACCGCGTTTCATCGAGGCCATAGTTGATCAATTCTAAACTGATTGTAACGGCAAGAAAAAATTCGCCCACGGGAGTCATGACAATGATTAAAATGCTTGCACAATCCTTACGGGATTTAGACAATCACTACTGTCACTAATGAACAAAATTTCACAGCAAGTCGTTGGTTTGCTTGTTCTAAAACAATGAAAAGGTGCATTAAAACGGATAATGCCCTCGCTCCTCGGCCTTCTTAAAAATAATGACCTCGCGCTACGCGCTCGGTCATTATTTTTAAGAAGGCCTCGGAGCTCGGGCATTATCCCTTACATAGTTCCGGCCACGAGGACATGTTGGTCTCCCTCACTGTATTTGGGGACGAGGTTGTTCAGCAGAAACAAGATGGACAATATGGCGTGGTTTGCAAAGAAAAATGGCAAGATTTCTGTATCAACCCATACATTAATAATTTAATTATGCATACCCGCCATTGTAAAAGAGAACAATAGCCTGCGGGCAGACGTATCTGATTCCCTTGCTCTCCGCGGAAAACGCACGTCTGCGAAACGCTGTTTCGAATAGTGTTCACGTATCCTACCGTTTCTCAAGGATCCGTGGACCGCGCTCTTTCATTTCATTTCATTTCATTTATTTATTTCTCCAAACCTTAGCAGATGGTAATACAGAATTGAATATAAGGTGAAAAAAAAAGGAAGTAAAAAGAGCATAAAATTCTCAAGGAAAGAAAACGTACAGTATAAAATTACACCACTTAAATTAAGTCACACGTATATAGGAAGGAGAGGAGAGGGGCACGTCTAGATAAACCGATATTGTGTCCCTTAAGTTACGTCAGAGTATAACAAAAAACTCGTAATTTTTTAGTAAAAAAAAGTAAAGGAAAACTTATGAAAATAGCTCGGTAAATGTAAATAAAGATGATGTTTCATTAGTATTGAGCAAGGTACCAGCGTAAAAGTGCTTTTCCGCGCTCTGATTGGACGCTTGACAGTAGGCATTGTTAGAAACAGCTCTGATTGGCTATCATCACGAAATGCCGAAGCAATTTATGCGGCATAAAAATTCATACGGGTTTTTCCATGACAGATCTAAATATGTCGACAAAACATGGGTGATTGTCAGTGGCTGATCGTGTGCTGTGTTTCTCGCCTATCGCGATGTATAGCAACAGAAATCTTGTTCAAGGTCGCAGTGAATTGAAAGTTGACGAAAAAACCTTTCACTAGAGTTTTCTGTACACTCTACGACGCCGTATAGCTGTGAACCATGAGCAGGACTTCTGCAAAAGAGACACTCATGGACTTTTTTAACGAGGCCAGTTCCAAAGCTTTCAAGGCAGGACTGACTGACTGACGTTTTCTATTGCAAACAATGTATTTGTGAAGCTTACAAAACGATTTGTTGTTATCGCCAATGTATTGTAAGATTGTAATGTACTGAATGTAATGTAATGTAATGAAACACCTTTATTTAAACACGATGATTGGTTAAAGCTGTACAGCTTGTGGGGTCGTGTATAAATGAACTATGAAAGTACAACAAAAAAAATAAAATATGTAAATATGTGTTAAAATTTATACCTAGCTATAGAATATTGAAAATATTTGTTTAAAAGTTAAATTAAATACAATGTAGTTAAAAAAAGTTAAGAAAATTCGACTGATATTCATATAGCATTAGTAATTTTTATAATAGCAAAGTATTGTTAGAAATATACAGGTTTGCATTGGTTTGAGCCGATATTGTTGCCAATCCTCTCTCAATCTGTGAAACCTCAAAGGGCAACTTTAATTAAATATTGTATACGATTGTAAAGCTTCAAAGCAAGTCGAATGAAAAAAGAACAACACCGTTCGAGAATAATTGTGCCAGATCGTCAACTTCTCCTGTGAAATGAATTATTTTGGATATTGTGTTTTGAACTTCCAATGGTCTGTTGACCGGAAATTTGAGGGGGTAATCTGTGCCTAATGTAACAGACTATTTATTTATTAATCGTGTTCGAAGAACGCAATTCTAATTTCGTGTTGGTTGTCCTGTGGTTTATGTGCAGTAAAATTTGAGATTTTTTGGTAGCCGGTCTTCCAAATGGCCGCCCCTATTGCTTTTTTCAGGGACTCATTTCCGCCGGAAGTTCCTTCGAACGCGTCTTCATAATCTCCGATTACTGCTAATTTATAGATGTTATTCAGCGTTAAGTTGTGTAATACGGCTGAGTATTTTTACCAGTCAGTTTTCCGCGGGAAGCAAGGAAATTGGATACTTCTGCGCGCAGGCTATCAGGCTCCCTGATGCAATGTTGTCTTCAGATGCCGCGATAATGAACACCGAGAAGATCCTGGAGACGAGATTTCTCAGTAGACACAAGATGGCTGGGTACGAAGAGACAATTTGTGAGCTAGGTGTCTGGAAATGTTTCATTTGACGGTAAAGTCTTTGAAGCTGGTACACTTGATAAGGGCGTTTTGGGCGGTAACTGGTTTTTAACCCGTGAATACGCGCATGCCTAATGAACGGGGACACTCACTCGCTTGCTCGCTCGATCCATCACTCAGATGTAAACTTTTTCCTCATATCTATCTTTACCGTTAGCATTTCGTATTCACGGGTTGGCTCGAAGAAGCCTTTGAGGGTCCTTTGATTAAGCCATGAATACGCGCAAGCGTAATGAACGGGATATCGGTAACGGTGGCTAATTCACTCACTCACTCACTCGCTCACTCACTCGCTCACTGGCGGGGAGTTTCGGAGGAGGAATCATAAATTCAAATCTCGCTTCCAGGGTCCTCGCTTGTCTTCTAATATAAGAGAGAACACTGTGGCAACGAGGGGGACTGAACTCTACATTTGAGCAGTGACGTCACTTGCAGCTGACACGAACTCATTTGACCAATCTCGTTCCTATGCGAGGAAGAGGAAGGTCCCTGGAAATGACGGTTTCCTGTCCCCCCCCCGCCCAAGATTACATGGGTGGTTCCTTTGAAGTTGTTCCCAGGCTTATTATTCTCATTCTTGGTACCATTGCCCTATCATCCTGAGAAAAAACCTGACGCGACGCTCATCGTAGTGCAGCAACGCGTCGAACACTAAGAAATTCAGAAAATATAGTTATCTGGGGCCGTATTCACAAAAGCATCCTAAGTCCAAAGAGCCTCCTAAGATATAACTTAGGAGATAACTGGTATTCACGAAGACCTCCTATTTTAAGACATGTCTTATTTTTTTTCTCCTAAACTTATGTTAACTGGTATTCACGAAGACCTCCTAACTTAAGCAATGTCTTAATTTTTCTCTTAAACTTAAGAGGCCAAAATTGACCTCCTAACTTATTAGTCGACGGGGGCGAAAATCAGCCTTTGCACAAGAAACATCGAAGTAGACCTATTCATCTATAAGGAACCAGCAGTGACGTAACCAAATAGTTTATGGTACCCATGCCACCCTGGCTTGAGCTCTTAGGTCTCAAATGAAACAATTATGAATGACGAGTTGCGTTCTTCTTAATGTAGCTTGTAAATTAAGAGTAAGAATTGCGCTCAAAACGCCGGCAAAAAAGGCTAATACCATGTTTTATATCTGAAAATTAATGTTTCAGATAAAGATGGAGCGTGTATCATTTACTAGAAGCGGCCGAAAATTTCAGTTAGAATGTAGAGTTTGCCCGATCGGAAAATGTCCAAAATAAACGGAACGTCTTGAGAGTACCAATCAGAATATTAGAAAATGTGTGAACCATTTGTAATTATTTTAATATACCAGTTCCAGGCCCTACGCCAGTTTTGATCTGTGTGGCTACTCATCCAATTTCTGGCGGTCAATGGTAAATGGTACACGCCACTTAGCAAATTTTCACCGGTTTTCCGTGGTATGGACTCTTATCTACCACGATTTACGTCATCACATTGTCAACATGTTGTGGACTCACAAGGCGCAGCCGAGTGAGTCAGCAACAAATTTTGACCATGTGATGACGGAAATCGTGGTAGATAAGAGTCCACGCAGCGGAAAACCGGTGGAATTTTTTTTTTCACAATATTTAGAAAAAAATACAAGGAAAAATCGAAGTTTCGTTACAAAACGTGATGCATTGCGTGATGTTAGCGTCAGCACCGTTGTCTGCACTCTCATTTACCACCCGCAACGACCAATCAGATTGCGAGATTACCAGCAACTGTGGTAAAATCTTGAACGGAATTTCCCATTCGGGAGTTTTGCTTTTATTTAAAAATCTACCTATTAAGGGCCCGGCGTTTAATCGAGAAAATACGGTATTATAAATTCGTACGCACTTTATATTTTTAAATAAATTTGAATATATGAGGACAGAAGATCATAACAGATATATTACGAACTTACAAATGATCATCTATCCATGTGGCCAGAATCTCATAACGTGATAAGCTTCTGATGTGGCTTGATAGCTTAGTGGATAGAGCGTTGCACCGGTATCGCAAGGTCATGCGTTCGAATCCCGTTCAAGCCTGAATTTTTTTTCGAATTTTTTTTTCGCGATAATGAAAACCGAGAAGATCCTTGGGATGAGATTGCTAATTTTAGTCTCGGGTACCCGGAGACAACCCTTGCCAACCGTTTACATGAGAAACGAGAATTCGTCTCGTGGGGCGAGACAACTCGGGTGGGCGAGGTAGGGAACCCTGGCAGGCGGGACAACTTTTTTCTCATATAAACACTTTGGCTCGCCTACCCGGAACAACTCACGGCGTTCTGCGTGTCACGTCAAGCCAAGTTTTTAGGTTTAAGAACACAAATTCACATTAAAGAGGTAAAATATAAATCAGCAAAGCCCACAGGGATCGAATGAATGAAACAAACTCAAAAGAATAAGACTGCATAACAGGCGTTATTGGGGGCGCTCGAGCAGGTTTTGGGGCGCGAGCGCGAAGCGCGAGACACGCACGGGGAGGGAAAAGAAAAAATAACGCGTTATTTTTTCTTTTCCCTCCCCGTGCGTGTCTCGCGCTGCGCGCTCGCGACCTAAAACCCGCTTGAGCGCCCCCAAAACGCCTGTTATGCAGGCTACAAGAACAGGTATACGATAGCTGTATTTGGAGTTTATAATTCTGCCTGTCAGGCTGAGGTCAGTTTTAGCCAGTTTTGTTTTAGAAAAAACCGATTCGAACAAAATATGATTCAAAAAGGGGAATTTTTAATAAAAGAGACCACATAAGGAAGATATCAATGACGTCACCAACTGTTATTAATGTGCCTTATTGGCTGCCGAAACAAAGGGTTCTTTTGTTCCAGTGGTTGGCACATTTGAATAACAAAAAGAATGTTTGTAAACAGATATCATCCCTATTAAGTAACAATCCGTGTAAGAAGTAGGCAACCCAAATGCACGAAATGCAGAAAGGTGTGAATTGTGCTTAATTAAATATCCTTATATTTTATATTTTCCAACTTTGAGGGCAAGGTATTAGTTTAACTATTTTTGCCCTTTTTCCCTTTATTACTTAATTATTCATTTCTGTAAAATTGTTAATTTTTTGGAGAATAAATAAACTACATGTTTTAATTGTGCTATTGTTGAAACCGTCCACCTCATTGGCTAAAACATGAAAATCTACCATAACTTCATCAGGCAGCGCATTTATTTATCTCTAGTTTACTAATTGATTCCCTTTTAGTGAAAACTAATGCTTTCTCTTTATTACTTAATTATTCATTTCTGTAAAATTGATAATTTTTTGGAGAATAAATAAACTACACGTTTTGATTGTGCTATTGTTGAAACCGTCTACCTCATTGGCTAAAACATGAAAATCTACCATAACTTCATCAGGCAGAGCATTTATTTATCTCTAGTTTACTAATTGATTCCCTTTTAGTGAAAACTATTGTGATTTTTAATGCAACAAAAATTCTATGTGGGGAACATGGAAAATTAGAAGTTAGTGAAAACTATTGTGATTTTTAATGCAACAAAAATTCTATGTGGGGAACATGGAAAATTAGAAGTTTTTCTTGGCCATTGTTTTGGAGTCTCACGATTGGATGAAATCTTGTAACACAAAAGAAACATCGCTTTAAAATAAAGTTTCAGTAAATTTTATTTCAAAACCATGTTGTCCATAGGTTGACGTATTCTCAGTACGAAAATCTAAACATTCTTATGTGGGGAAAGCGAAATGCAGCGGAACAATAGAGAATTGCCTACTTCTTACACGGATTGTTACTTAAAGCAAAAATACAAAGGGGAACATTTACGCAGCGTTGTAACACTCGGAAGGGGTTGGGGGGGGGGGGGGGGAGGTTGTCTCGGGTACCCGAGACCATATAAACAGGCCCTTAGAAAAAGAAAAAATTGAAAAAAAAAATTGTTCCTCGCGAAGCGAGGGCCGAAGGCCCGAGCGTAGCGAGGTTAATAAATTTGGCGGCCGAAGGCCGCTCGGGTGCTCGGGTCTCGGGAGCTGAGCCGTGCGCAATCGAGCGAAATGTTTATATATATATATATATACTGAAGATGTCGTGCAGTTGCCTAGCAACAAAAATCGTGACCGCTGACAATGGCGCGCTCTCATGTTTATTCATGGCGGCGGCCGGGGGTTGGAAGCCTATCCCATAATGTCTCATCACGTTACCTCGCATTTGCCAGTGATCGCCGAGGCAAGCAGTGGCTGTCAAGACACCCTTTTCAAGGCCTCTTGTCTGTCGGTCTTCTTTTGTCAGGATTTGCAATGTTAAGAAAACTTCTCTTGCAACGAACAGATACATGCTTTCGAAAATTTGTTTGAAGGATGACACGACAAACGAAATTTGCGCGCGCTTGAACGCGTAAGCATCCAACTGCTTGTCCACGCATATGACGACACTCTTGCACTGTGTTAACCAAATAAGTGCTCTAAAAAACTGAAAACCTTTGGGAAAAAAGTTCTTCTCTTAATAGCTATTTGTTTTATCCACGGTTTTAGCTAGACACAGTAGTTCTGATGTCAACGATAGGAAAAACTGTAACTGACGCGTACAGCTAGCTTGTACGCGCGATATAGCGCGCGATATAGCGCCCGCATATATTTAATTTTGCTACGTGTTTTGAACTGATTTGAGCTTTCAGCACTTACGCATTTGCCAAGATTTTTTCCGCTATAACCTTTGTTCAAGACGGCTTTTGGAAATACAATATAACCCTTTTTATACTCATTTACTTGAACTTGCTTCGGTCTAAATTCGTTTTATTCCTCAAAGAATTTTCATATTCAACTCTGCAAACGTGCGCGAATTTCCTAAATCAGCTCGCCGTCAATTCAAAGCATTGGCTGAAAGTACCCACACTTTGATGGTTTTATTCAGCTTGAATAAACCTGGAGGGTTCTGGAGGGATCTGATGTTTTAAGTCGTTATGATATTAAGGAATACGTTATTAATGTTAAAATGCTAGTGATGCTTCGATTAAGGAGGAGGTACAACTGCACTTTCCTGGTATTTTCGGGGATGATCGCCATTTTCCTGCGAGCGGAAAATGATATTTTCTAAGGATGAGAAACGAGGATTAAACTTAAAAATATAAATAAAATTCTTGCATTTTAGTTCTTTTCTGTTACCAACGAACTATTTCTCTGATTCCCAAGTCTCCCATAATTAAAACCATAAAATGAGACTACCGGCAAAATCACCGAAATATGAGATTTTACAAAAAGTTTGTTTATTCGCTTCAAATGTCGCCGGTAACTCGTTGCGTTGCATCATGGGATAGGCTTCTAACCCTCCCCCCCCCCCCGCTCTCGGTGAAACACGACCAATTTCTGATGCAAATGAGAAAGAACAGCAAATACAACAACGCTGGATTGAACAGGTGGCTTGAAATCCTTTCTCGAGAAGATTAACCACCGAAACTCCGCTGGAGCGAGAACGGCGACTTGAAATTCAACGCGATTGAGCAACGAAGAAACAACGACAGCATCGATTACAAAGACTTCGAACAGCCTGACCAAATGCCTCCATTAGAATTCTGAATTCTGTTTATAGACGCAACGAGAGCAAACACTGATTACAGGAAAGGCTCAAAGAAGAAGAACGATTAAGCTAGAAATCTAGCTCAAATCACCGCACTTTAATCCGCTCTTTATTAAATGCTCTTCAATTGAAACAACCTACATTTAAAGGCAAGCAATCTTAAGCTTATATACAACCCTCCATAAATTATTCTTTAATGTACCTTTTTCAAAAAAAAAAAAGATTTCAAGTAGCTGAACAACTGACACGCATATCATAAGAGGATATTTTTCAATATAAAAAAATAGTACTCAAACACTGGAAACTATTGTCTTAGTAGCTCTTAGTACATGCTGTAAATTGATCATTATTGATTTTCTCGCATACATTGCTTATGATATTTGCAAAGAATATTTTGCTTCATCTTGAATATTCATGTTTAACTTTTGTAATCAATTTCGTAATTCTCGTGACCTGTATCCTATTAACTCCTGCAATCTCAACCATTCAAGCGAATAGTGAATTGAATTAGCAATTATTTGATACACACAACAGCTACAGAAGTATGTAAAGGGAACAGGTTAATTTTGGGAGATAGCACTCACAAACTTCAAAAAGGCGCACATCGCTAAAATGTTGCGAGCTTCGCGAGGATCTGCGAGACACGTATTTCTAGTATAATGTATGCTATTTGCAAAGGTAGTCTAGATCTATTGTTTTGGCTATTGTTGCATAATTAATGAATGGAGTTATACGGAAATCTTGCCACGGGATTTCCAACAAAGGCATGTTGTCTATGTTGGTCTCCCTGACTGCAATGTCGTCCCCAGATTCCCCCAGATAATAATGCCGCGATAATGAATACCGAGAAGATCCTGGGAACGAGGTTGCATAGTCGACACAAGATGGCGAGGTTCGGAGGAATTGAGTGTGAGGTGTCTGGAGACGTTTCATTTGACGGTAAAGCCTTCGAAGCTGGCACAATTAAACTTTGTGAGGGCGGACTGCTGGGCAAACTGGACCTGTACAGATGCTATCTTAAAGTCATCACAACAAGTAAAGAAACAACGGTATGTCAACCAATCAATGATAATTTATTTATGTCTGAGCATGTCATCGGTGTTGCATAAACCTAAATAGTTTTATTATACAGTATTTTACTGAGCTTATAAACCAAACGGCATGCAGTCTCTCGGTCACAAGACATGCAGGATGTTCTCAAAATACCGGGTAGGTTAATTAATCATTTGGAAATTTGGAAACCTTTGTACTTGTTGACACTTCCCCCTGTCAATTGCATTGCCCAAGGCAATTTTTCCAGGCAAACAATAGTCTATATAATTGCCCTTGACAGCTATCCTAAAGCAAGAAAAAGAGCCTGGCAAATAGAAATCACAATCTGGTAGCTGAATAGTTAAGATCCTCAGCAATCTCACTATAAAAATAAATTTATGATTTAGATTATATACAGTATAGCTGTTCTGTGTCAGGATTTACAAACCCCCATTAAGTTTTCATTTCTTTTGTATATACAGTCTATAAGATAAAATGGCACCATAGCACCATCAAACAAACAGAAAATTACCAAAATGTACAGTAAACTATTCAAAACCTGTGAAGACTATACTTTTATTGACGACTATCAGTCTCATTATTAGACAGCATGCAGTGCAGGGTTCATGGAAAGTATGGGTCAAAGATCGGGGGCTCAAGGATCACAAATTTGAAGGATCACAATATTTGAAAAAAAAAATAATAATAAAAATAGTTAAATATCAAAGATCACACACAAAGTTAAAAAATGAAAAAAGAATAAAAATAATTAATTGATTCTTTCTGTATAAAAATATTAATAAAGTAAAATGAAATATAAATTATTTTATAATACTCAAGGAAATGTGCATGCTATGATTGGTCAAACCAAGTTAATTATAACTTGATAATTAAAGCACACACAAATTCTTGCCCCCCTTGTGGTCATTAAAGAAATAAAAAACTTGTTCCTCATGAATTGTTTAGCTATAATAATTACAAGCCCTGGGAATTTTTAAGAACACTCTAGAAGTGTGAGAAGTGCTCACACTTCTCTTGTGCTCTTAATTATTCCCGCATGTTCTTAATAATTCCTGCACACTTATATAACTCAACAATGCACTCGGCGCATTTTTAAATTCTTTAATAATGACCTTGCGAGATCTTACGACAAAAGTAAGTCCAGCTGTAAACAGTCAATGTGTTAAATACTTTCACATCCTCTGTTCAACCTGTTTATACATGTACTCCAGTTGTCAGCTCAAGGAGTTTGAGGGTTGTGTTCTACTCAACGTAGATTTGGTTTGATTGGCATTTTAATTGATACTACATGTAGCTGTTACAGCCTGTTGTACTCGTTCCAGAAGAGTCGTAAAAAAACCAGCGAGACTGGACCTATGAACAATTATCCCTATCCTACCCTAGTATGTAGAACTTTATAGTGTTATGTGACTTTGTTGTTCCCGCCTAGTATCTTGACGATTGTAAGCCATAGAATACGTCACATGTATACATCCAGTTGTAAATCAATGTATAGCCGAGTCGACCGGATTAAAGTTGTGTTAAAGCTTGTGTTTCTTCGCATTTCTTAATACTAGCAAACTGTTAGGAAAACTTCATAAAAGCCTATAGGTTTTCTCTAAAATTTTCACTGCTCCCCTCCCCACTTATTCACTCCCCCACCCCCCTCCCCTGCAATGAAGTCTGGATCACTGCTGAAATATACACTGTAAATAATAAATTACAGCCATGCTCCGTCACGCGTGACCAGTAATCTAGAGAATGAAATGAACATTTGAATATTTCTTTGTAACGTCCGAGATTTCAATGAAACCTTGAAGATCTCTGTGGAAAACACTTTGAAAGTCACGAAATAAAGGAAAATAACTTCCCTGGAACGTGTAATCTTGAAAACTCCATTCAATTTTCAAAAATACTGGTCACGCGTGATGGAGCATGGCTGCAGTTCACACAAAATAACATGGTTCATGAATCACATTTAATTTAAAAGTCATATGTCAGAAAAAAATGCATTATTTACACAATCCTTGATTTAAATTATTAATATTTTTATTTATTTAGTTTTCTCTTATTTATATTTCCTTATTTTGTGGTCCTTAAATCTTGATTCCCTTTCCTTGATCCAGGAGTCATATTTTCCAGGAAACTCAGTGCAATACAGAAGAAGCTGCTATAATGATGTTTCCCAGCTTGTGTCTGAAAAGCTGGGTTTGTTTAATACCACATGTGACAGTACATGTATATTACACTGTATATATAGTACTGTCACATGTTTTCTCTATTTTCACCTCATAACAATGAAGTCAGCATTTTAGTTATAATAATGATGATCTTAGGGCTCGCCTGGATTTTTTGGGGGCGATACCCCCCAAGTTTGAGCATTAACTTGGAAGCCATTAACAATACTATTGAAAAATGGTCACCACAGCTGTATTAGATAAAGATGAAAATTTATTAAGACCAGTGTTATATTAACATCAGAGTTGCCATAGTAACATAAGGACGCCATGACGTTTTTTACTTGCTGCCATATTTCTCGGCACCAGGAGGTTTTTTCAACAGTCGCTTATGGGAGCTTGTACCTGCTATAGTCGCCTCCTTTGTGGCAAAGTTGTAACAAATTGTATGAGAGCATTTGAAATTTTTGGGGATGAAGTTTTGGGGATTATAAATACAGTGAAAAACATACGGCTGTATTATTGACATAATTGGCTAATACATGTATCTAAAGAAAACAATGTGCTTCAGGGATGCAGTTTCATTGCATAGTAGTTTCAATTGATTCCATCTGTGATCATGTGTGAAAAAGTAAGGGGGATTGCTTTGGCTGATTGCAAGAAAGAAGGAATTTTGCCATTTTTGTATGTAATTTGGTCTACGCCAACAAATGTGATGATAATTTGGAAGCTGCTTGATAATTTTTTTTTAAATTTGACAATCTCAAGGTTAATCCTCAATTTACATGTCCATGTACAGTGTGTATATGGCCTGCAAGTTTCAAGGAAATTGAAAACATGCAAGGCAATTAAATTTTATAGGGCCTCCAATGTACCAATTTTTCCCGCAGATTAATGTGTTTTCAAGTGAGCGACCTCATTATTCACGGGTATTGTTTTCAAGTTTCAAATGCATGTGCACAACTTTAGCAAAAACTTTATTTGCATCGAACAGAGCACTTGATTGCTTTCCGAAGAATTTTCCGAAACATGCTAATAACTGATGCGCTCATACGTATACATGCAAAATGACAATTTCTAAATGTTTTTTCTGATTTACTCAAAATCAGCTTGACAAAAGTTTCTAGTTTTTAACCAGTGAAAATACGCGCATGCGTAATGAACGGGTTATCGGTAACGACGACAGATATGCAAATGAGTCACTCACTCGCTCACTCCTTCCATCAGCTGTAAACTTAGTGACGTAATGCTTTGTTACGAATGCGTTTTGTAACAAGAACAGCGTGAATCCAGCGATAACAATAACTAAATTGGTGTAAACGAATATAAACAACAATAAGCTTAAAGATGTTTCGCATTTGGAGTCTTTAATGCAACGTTAAAATTGATCTAAAAGGAATTTTCAACTGAGACACGCGTTTTGATGGTTATCTGCCTTCAAGTAATAAAATTTATCCTATTACAAGTCAGTGGTCACAGTGGTCGAGTGGTGTAAATTGCGGACTTACAGCCGAAAGGCCCAGGTTCGAATCTCGCTCGGAGCGTCCTTTTTTTTTTTCTTTCTTCTTCGGACTGTACATTATGAAATTGATGTACTGTACTTTTTTTTTGTGTTTGTCAAAAATCCTTACGTTTAATTTAAAAAAAAAATATTGAACCGTGACAGAGTGAAAACATAAGCTTACCGCAATTATTGCCTTACGCGTTAGCATTTCAAATTCATGGGTTGGCTCTAAGGAGCCTTTGATTAGATATTTTGTTTGCCACATGCCATTAAGTTTATCACAATCGTTTTGGTTTTTCTAGATGCCATCGCATTCACTCAGAATTTAGGCTCAAGTGATTTCGATGTTACTTGTTTATCTTCGATATTAAATGTGATTTACAAAATTGTTATACTCTTATAAACTTCAAATTAAGTACAATATTTTGTGTAAGTTTCATACTAATTCAATAAAGAAATTAGTTAGTTAAACAGCCGCTCAAAAATGTTTAGTGCGGCTGCATGGAAACTGGAGGAAAACACCTTAAGCCTGTGCAGATAACTAATGACAGTTGATGATAGTTTGTGTCCAAACATCAACTACCGTTGACTATCTGTGCATGCACTTAATTAGGGGGTTAAGTGCTGTTCTGTTTTTTTTTTTTTAATGTGAATGTAAATAATTAAATTCAATGATTAATAAAGTATGACTGTCATGTAAACTTGAACAAAAAAAATTGACACTGAAACCTCCCATCCATGCATGTGAAGAGAGCTGGCAGCTAAACAAAATAAGTTCATGTGGCCTACACTGTAGAACAAATTATCCAAGCTTTAAGTTTCCAGTGCCTCTTGGGTGTAATCCAGATATGTCAGGCCTCGAGTATGAGCTACAATGTATCATGTGTCTTTGTGATGTCATAAATAGCTTAAAAAGAATTGTACATGTATGTGTCTGTAATGTGTACACTTGTGTCTGATTGAGTCCCAAGTGTTACAGGCTGAAGTTTTAATATACAGTCATTGAGAAAAAAACATAAAACAGAATTGCTTAAAACCCATTGTTATGTGTATTAACTGAGTCAGACATTTCTGTGGAACATGACCAGTGTAATACAACACTAGAATGACAATTCCTTTCATCTGGAAGTCAGACATTTCTGTGGAACATGACCAGTATAATACAACACTAGAATTGCAATTCCTTTCATCTGAGAGTCCTTTACCCTTTAACTCCCAACAGTGCCAAACATCAGAAATAATTCAAGAAATATCCAAATTTCATTTTGGAAAATCTTAAAAAAATAAAAAAATAAAGCTACCACACAAAAGTAGTGCCAAAGAAGTTTCATTTGAATGGTCACACCACAAGGATTTTGTTGACAGCAAACTCAAAAGTTAGAACTACATTTCTTGTCTCCATTATTGACTCTGTGAGTGGAAGGGTTAATACTCTAGGACAGTTGTACAACTCTAGAATAGTACATGTAAGTTTCTTCTCCTACATTCATGTGAGTCCTTGTTGTTGCAGTCATTGAGGATGTTGATCTCAATTTTAACGTGCTCATGAAGTCCTGGGGATGGACAATTTAATTTTCAGGGGAGCGGGGAAATTTTTCTGAGCATGAACTTTTTTCCATTGAGGCTGTGCAAGAATTATTTTCGAGATTGTCCCACACTTTTCTTTTCTTCGGCTTTCTGTGCACCTTTTTTCCTCTACTTTTGCTGTGCAGGAATTTTTGGGGTATTTGCCCAACCCACCCCCTCCCCCCCCCTCCCCAAAATAAAAAAAATGAACCATCTTTTATCTCACTTAATCATGATCATGTGTTGTGCTTAACATAAATAAACTAATTGCCTTCTCCTAAAATTTAGCAAGTTTCATACAGTCATGTAATTTAAAAGAAAATTTCGTAACTAATTCTGTTAACCTATTTCAGTGCCTAAGTGATCTCAACACATTAAAGATTTCTGTCACTTAATGCTTAATGGACTTAAGTTATCCTATGGCACAATGTCACAATGGTTGCCAGATTCAAAGTTTGCACCCACAATCTCTGTTAAGGTGATTCCTCAGTATTGCACTGCGCATCCTGTACTGCGCATAACACACGTAATAGTCCTTTCATGGCAGCCAGTTGATAACAACACTCTTTTTAGTGAACGGTTTTTAAAACACGCAGCTGGAAATTTAATTTTCTTACGAGTATTTTTCAAAAGGAGAATACCCATAATTTATAAGCAATGAGCGAGCGCGGTTGAGCAAAATGAGCGCGCGCACATTTCGGAGGATGGAATGTTTTTTATCAAAGGCCCGCAAGCTCGTTAGAAAATACGACTGTTGTTTTCTCTCTAACGAGCATGGTGACCTATATTTTTTATTGCATCATTTTGATGTTAAATTAATGCTTTTTAAGTTAACAAAGTTAGAAAAAAATTCCTCGACAGGAAAAAAAGATATCGCTAAAAACGTTCTCAAATCAGTTACTCGTGGGAGCAAATTGTTGACCTTGAAAACATGGACGCGAGGAACGTTTTGAGTCCGTGTCATTTGAAGTCGTGTGACTTTTTCAGAAATTTTATTTTAAAGTGTTCCCATATGGTGGAGACTTTAACCTATCAAGTTTTTTTTAAGAATTGTAAACTTTGCTTTCACGGGTTACCGGGAAAAGAAACATGAACCGATCAAATAATGACGTGCGTGATCGGTATTGCTATAGGCATAAATGGGGCAACATTGGTCCATCATATCTCTTTACCGAGCATGGTGACCTATCTTTTTTATTGAATTTTTCGAAACAACTTATGGTAGGGAGCTGTTAGGGAAAATTTAAAAAAAATCGTTCGACAACTTTTATTTCTGAGGAATCACCTTAAGGGAGGGGGGCCTTGTGCCAAACCTTTATAACCTCTCTGATTTTCTCACTTGAAGTTATCCTTCAGGTTAATTCTGATGATCTTGCCTTTTTTCCATGCACAGATAATTATAATAGCCATCCAGTCAGTATCCCTAATGTGTTCTATGCAACAGTTTAAACTGCACCAAAAAAACTAGATGACTTAAAAACTGTGTCCATTTATACCACAAGCCTTCATATAACATAAGCCCTCTAACACCCAAAGGTCACTCCTGCCTTACCCTAGAGACCCCACACCCACAAGGAATAAATCTAGCATAGTATACTCTGTCAGGTCCAATGATTGTCTGAGAATTAAAGAGAAGACTGTGAGAAGCTTTTTAAAACGTGAGATTTTGAACGTGGAGCATTGCAACATAATAAAGGTTGTGAAATGTCCTCCCTATGTTGAAAATAATAGCAAAATAATATTAATAATGCAATGTTAGTACCTGTACAAGAAATAATGTGTTATACTAAGGACTTCTATTGCTGAAGGTAAGATTTACTATAATTAATATGATGAAATTTCTATAATATGCCACACCCTCAAAAATGGCCCAGAATTTTGTTGTAAGTTCCCCATGCAGGCATAATGCATATTAAAGTCAATTCTAAGTGCATTGTATGATCATCCCCTTGGGCATAACCGGTGTTTGACACTGTTTATTTCTTCATTGTGAAGCCTGGTGTAAAACTAGTTTGGGCCGACTTCTCTTGGCATAATATTTAGATGTTGCAAGCACTTTTGTATAATATAATAATAAAAATAATAATTTAATACTAATGAGAAATTATATTATATATGTTTAGATGTTAGCAGGCAGGTTATAATTTTAAGAAAAACGACAAAACGTTTTAGTTTGAAAAACATGTTTCGACAGCAACTTCTGTCATCTTCAGTTAATTAGTAGTGTACGTACAAAGCGTTGACAGTGAATATATAAGTGGGAACAAATGTTAATTATGCTAGTAACAACAATGTAAATAATTCTCACATTGTCACGCTTTTATTTACATTGTTGTTACTAGCATAATTAACATTTGTTCCCACTTATATATTCACTGTCAACGCTTTGTACGTACACTACTAATTAACTGAAGATGACAGAAGTTGCTGTCGAAACATGTTTTTCAAACTAAAACGTTTTGTCGTTTTTCTTAAAATTATATATGTTCTATCCTTCATGACTATTACAAAAGATGTAAGCATGACATCTTGCAAGAGATGAGGATGGGAAAAATGGTTGGGACTTATATCTCCCTATGTTTATTTGTTGATATAAGTGCAATAATTGTGTTGTTGCTGGAACAGTAATGGACCCTAGCTTGGAAGTGAAATGGGATGGCAATTGAATTAATGTCTTTTATTGGCATGTTTTGCAGTTAACTGTCAAAATTACTTATACAGTAATAATTAATTTCATCATTTCTTGCTGTTTCAGTTCTGGTTTTATGCTGAAAGTTCCATCACAGTGACAAATGACTCACTTGTATTTAGTGAAGTGATCAAATCGAATACCTTTGCCAAAGAAACTGTGCATCTTAAAGGTGCCCAGCCATCTCAGATTCAGCAGTTCCTTGATAGACTGCCTGCTTCCATTAAAGGTAAGCGTGTGGAGTAAAATTAGTTTGTTCTTACAATAATGGATACTTGGAAGAAACTTTTTAAGTTGAATTTCTGTACATATGTGTGCATGATATTAAGTTTGTCTCTAATAAGCAATATTGCTTTATCTTACATGATGTTATTTATAATATGACCGTACTGCCCCGCTGACACAATCTTACAGAAAATAGAATCGCAAGGTGACCTGAGCAGGGCCGGACGGGTTGATGTAAGCCAGTCCGGAAAAAGCCGCCCAGCCCCGTTCAAGTTCAAGTGACCTCGCACTGCACGACTGTTCTTGTACTTTCTAATCATTTATTATATAAAATACTTATTGACTAAGTTAGGTCAGGCCGGATGGGAAAATATTTGGCTCTCGGTCACGGCGCACGAGCCAAATATTTTCCTGTCTGGCCCTCCCCAGTCTCAGTCAATAAGTGCATATTATTGTGCTTCGTAATACATCTTACATGATATTATTGTGCTTTGTAACACATTATTAAGGTGGATTAAGTTACGTACATAATATTATTGTCAATGTTCCAGATAAGAGAGGGTTCTCGGGTCAAAAACCCGACAAGGCTGGCTTCCTGACCTGACAAATCAAATGGCTAACTTTAAAAGTTTTAGAGACCCACAACCTGTCAACCCTTTAAAATTATTCATTGACTCCCTGCCTTTGAAAGTTAACTGGAACACTGTTATTGTGCTTAATGTAACACATGAAGGTGGACAGCAACAAACAGTTGATACCCACACAAGAACACCCCAGGTTGGTGGATGACTATTTTGGTGTCCATCTACTGATTATAAACTTCATATTCAACAAACAGTTGATACCCACACAAGAACACCCCAGGTTGATGAATGACTGTTTGGTGTCCATCTACTGATTATAAACTTCATATTCAACAAACAGTTGATACCCACACAAGAACACCCCAGGTTGATGGATAACTGTTTGGTGTCCATCTACTGATTATAAACTTCATATCCAACAAACAGTTGATACCCACACAAGAACACCCCAGGTTGGTGGATGACTGTTTTGGTGTCCATCTACTGATTATAAACTTCATATTCAACAAACAGTTGATACCCACACAAGAACACCCCAGGTTGATGGATGACTGTTTGGTGTCCATATACTGATTATAAACTTCATATTCAACAAACAGTTGATACCCACACAAGAACACCCCAGGTTGATGGATGACTGTTTGGTGTCCATATACTGATTATAAACTTCATATTCAACAAACAGTTGATACCCACACAAGAACACCCCAGGTTGATGGATGACTGTTTTGGTGTCGATCTACTGATTATATAAACTTCATATTCAACAAACAGTTGATACCCACACAAGAACACCCCAGGTTGATGGATGACTGTTTTGGTGTCCATCTACTGATTATAAACTTGATATTGAACAAACAGTTGATACCCACACAAGAACACCCCAGGTTGGTGGATGACTGTTTGGTGTCCATATACTGATTATAAACTTCATATTCAACAAACAGTTGATACCCACACAAGAACATCCCAGGTTGATGGATCACTGTTTGGTGCCCATCTACTGATTATAAACTTCATATTCAACAAACAGTTGATACCCACACAAGAACACCCCAGGTTGATGGATGACTGTTTTGGTGTCGATATACTGATTATAAACTTCATATTCAACAAACAGTTGATACCCACACAAGAACACCCCAGGTTGATGGATGACTGTTTTGGTGTCGATATACTGATTATAAACTTCATATTCAACAAACAGTTGATACCCACACAAGAACATCCCAGGTTGATGGATCACTGTTTGGTGCCCATCTACTGATTATAAACTTCATATTCAACAAACAGTTGATACCCACACAAGAACACCCCAGGTTGATGGATGACTGTTTTGGTGTCGATATACTGATTATAAACTTCATATTCAACAAACAGTTGATACCCACACAAGAACATCCCAGGTTGATGGATCACTGTTTGGTGCCCATCTACTGATTATAAACTTCATATTCAACAAACAGTTGATACCCACACAAGATCGCCCCAGGTTGATGGATGACTGTTTGGTGTCCATCTACTGATTATGAACTTCATATTCAACAAACAGTTGATACCCACACAAGAACACCCCAGGTTGATGGATGACTGTTTGTTGTCCATCTACTGATTATAAACTTCATATTCAACAAACAGTTGATACCCACACAAGAACACCCCAGGTTGATGGATGACTGTTTGGTGTCCATATACTGATTATAAACTTCATATTCAACAAACAGTTGATACCCACACAAGAACACCCCAGGTTGATGGATGACTGTTTGGTGTCCATCTACTGATTATAAACTTCATATTCAACAAACAGTTGATACCCACACAAGAACACCCCAGGTTGATGGATGACTGTTTGGTGTCCATCTACTGATTATAAACTTCATATTCAACAAACAGTTGATATGCACACTGATAACTCAACAATGCACGAGGAGCAAGTTTTTTTGTTTCTTTTATAAAATAAAAACGGTTATAATGAACCTTACGTCAGGCGTGTGCTTTATCGAGTTATGATGACGCTCATTCACACGCCGTTCAGTTGTATTTAGTCTGTTCCAAGTGTTCAGATAGTGGGGAGTGAAGGATAGGTGACACTCATTCGCATTCTGTACAGTTGTATTTAGTCTGTTCCAGGCGTTCAGATAGTAGGGAGCAAAGGATAGGTGACGCTCAATCGAACTCTGTACATTTGTATTTAGCCCATTCCAGGCTTACAGATAGTGGGGAGCAAAGTATAGGTGACGCTCATTTGCACACCGTACATTTGTATATAGTCTGTTCCAGGTGTTCAGATAGTGGGGAGCAAAGTATAGGTGACGCTCATTTGCACACCGTACATTTGTATTTAGTCTGTTCCAAGTGTTCAGATAGTGGGAAGCGAAGGATAGGTGACGCTCATTTGCTTGCCGGTTTTTCTCTTCCCATGGCCCCACTATCGTGCGTAATGCCTGGAATAGGCCATGCCAGGAGCCATTGTATTCAACGTAACGATCCACTTCATCAATTGTTAAGCTGAAAATAGGAAAAGGTGAAAAGGCGTGCGTTAATCACAAAATCATAATATTGGAAAACGTTTGGGCTAAAAACTCGGCAAGCTGCGTCATTTTCCGATTTTGTAGTCGTTCATGACCGTGGAAAAAACTTCCCAAACGATTTATCGAATTTGTGTTATAAATAAGTGTATTGGGCGGAGTCACAAAGCGACTATTGAAGTCTCAAAATCGCAATTATAGATTTGTATCACGATTCAACTGTTGTTCGGGCAAAAAGAAGGCAAAGCTGAAGATAACTTGTGCTGATCAAAACTGAAATTCTTTTCAGTCCTAAGCTGTCATACAGGACGTTTTGTACGCGTAATTAGAATTTTTTGTTACGCTAAAAAAGGTTTTGCTATAAGTTGCTCATCAAAACAACACAAATTTTATAGAACATTACATGTTTATGAATTTTTTCAAAGTTATGAACATTACCGAAATGGGTAAATAAGGCAACTTGCCAACTTTTTAACTTGTCAGTTGGTTCAGGTTTCACCAAAACGTAATAGGACAATTCTTAGTGTTGAGGACTTTTGCTCAAACAGATAAATACAGAAGTAAGTTTCTTAAACAATAACCAGTCTCTGTGCCAAAATAGCGCTTCTTTATTTGTGAGTTCGTTGTTGATCGGGTCTCCAGCTGGCTTAACGTTCAATTAGCCACGGAACAAAGTACTCAGTATAAAATAATTGTGATTTTAACACAGGAATACGAGGTTGTTACGAAAACTAAGACCCCGAAAACTAAGACCTAAGACCTAAGACCCCGAAAACTAAGACCCCGAAAACTAAGACCCCCCGTCCTTTCATTGATTTTCACTTTTCCGGTGGGTCTTAGTTTTCGTAATTACGAAAGCTCATTACGAAAACTAAGACCCCATCTCATTTTTCTTGTTTATCAATTTTATTTTATTTTAATAAATAGAATATGTTGAAATGTAAAAAGCGAATAATACACAGCAATTAACACCCCGTCTTTTCATTGATTTATCACTTCTCCGGTGGGTCTTAGTTTTCGTGATTACGAAAGCTCATTACGAAAACTAAGACCCCATCTCATTTTTCTTATTTATCAATTTTTTGAAGGTGAGCGGGAGAGTTTATACATCATGGCTTGATTTGTTGCTTTTCCGGTTGGATCGAAGAACCTGGTTGCTTTAAGATTAAGTGGGATTTTCTACAAAAATAATGGAACTTGAGGAAATTTTTTAAATGGAACAGTTCAGACTTAATCAGGGTTTGTGTCGTTACTTGTAAAACAGAAAACGTTTTTTATCACATTTCAGGTGGGATCTTAGTTTTCGTAATAACGAAAGCTAATTACGAAAACTAAGACCCCATTTTATTTTTCTTGTTTATTTATTTTATTTTATGAGAATATGTTGAAATGTAAAAAGCGTATGAAAAGTAAATCGAATAATACACAGTAATTGTTTTGGGTCGTTCAACAAGATGCAAAAATAATGAAACTTGAGGAAATTTTTCAAATGGAACAGTTCAGAATTAATCAGGGTTTGCACACTTTATACTGTCGTTAAGCTGCTGTTACACGTAACAATTTTTCCTGCAACTTGTCTCGCAACAAAATTTGTTGCAAGTTGCACGTACAATGTTACACGTTACAAATACCATGCAACTTGTCTCGCGACAAAAATTGCGTAAGTTGAAAATGACGCATATGTCGACTATAGAGTGCGGCGAAACAAGTTGCTAGAGCCCTGATATTTTTGTTGTGCAACGTGAAAAAAATTGTTGCAGAAAGAAGAAAACGATTCAACTCTTCCTGCAACTTAAAAAAACAAAAATTCAGTTCCATGAAGGGGTGTTACACGTAAAAGTCGTGCCTGCAACTTGCAACAATATTTTTTTCGAGACAAGTTGCACGAAAACTTGTAACGTGTAACAGCACCTTTTTATCACATTTAAGTTGGGGTCTTAGTTTTCGTAATTACGAAAGCTAATTACGAAAACTAAGACCCCATCTTATTTTTCTTGTTTGTCAATTTTATTGAAGATGAGCTAGTAATAAAAAAAAACAGTGTTATTTTCTCTTGAAGGAAAGGACTGAAGAATTTACTAGCATCCGTGAGATTTACAAAACAGCAACTATGTTGCAGATTATCTGCTGGATGCCAAATCAAACGCTTTTACAAAGCAACGGAGGTTCATCCTAGCTCCACTAAGACACCCTACTCAACTACAGAACTAACTTAGGAGCTAAAAATTATTGCAAGAATTCATGATTTCACTGCAGTGGAATTATAGACTACGGCTTTTTGAGAGTCGGACCTAAGACGCCCATATCCGTGATGCCGGAAACACTGTCTCTCAAGTCTTGCACGCCGCTGACTTTGGACATTTAATCACGGCCTGAGAAATTTAACGATCCTAGCACTTTCAAAGCGATAACAAACTTTAGCCGATAAGTATTTATCTTGCAACAAAAGTGAGCCAAAGAAAACCACAATGTATGCCAATAGAGCTAGCACCGAATAACGGCATAAAGAAATAAAATAATTCTAACGGCTCTGGACAGCATGAATCCTCCTATCAATCTGAGAGATAATCCGCCGAGATCAAAAGGTTTATATCATCGAAGAATAACAAGTTCTTAACTGTGATCTAAAGGCGCGATCCTCTCTGAAGTCTTACTGGGAAAGCTTTTCACTTCAGGCTTTTAAAATACTTTTTGCGACGAGTGGGAGTCGTGTTTAGCCTGTCCTTTTTATAACACTACTATTAAAAAAACATTCGCTATTAGATAAGATGCATTGTGTTCTATTTCTCACGGGCGAATCTTCATGGTACTATGTATAGGAAAATGATGTGTACGTGTAGTCTCAAACGCCACATGTTTATCTACATCTGTACCGCCACCGACCGCGGTTCCAATTTTCCTTGGGCACTAACGACTACAGAGTAAATAGTGTAAACTCTCCCGCTCACATCCAAAAAAATTGCTAAATAAGAAAAATGAGACGGGGTCTTAGTTTTCGTAATGAGCTTTCGTAATCACGAAAACTAAGACCCACCGGAGAAGTGATAAATCAATGAAAAGACGGGGTGTTAATTGCTGTGTATTATTCGCTTTTTACATTTCAACATAAAATTGATAAATAAGAAAAATGACATGGGGTCTTAGTTTTCGTTATGAGCTTTCGTAATTACGAAAACTAAGACCCTCGTCTTTTCACTGATTTTCACTTTTCCGGTGGGTCTTAGTTTTCGGGTTCTTAGTTTTCGGGGTCTTAGGTCTTAGGTCTTAGTTTTCGGGGTCTTAGTTTTCGTAACACTCAGGAAGACGACATTGTATCACGATCCTCAGATAATTTTGCCTGCTTTTCAGACGTCAATATTGGGCAAAAATGCTGATTACTTTGTCTTCTCTGGCAGATAAAACAACACTGTATTTAGCCTGGCTCAGAAGTTCAGGTAGTGGGGACAGAAGAATAGGCGAGCCGCGACGCCAAAGGAAAAATATTCCAGCTCATTCACGCGCCGGTTTTTATCTCCCCCGGCCCCACAATCGTAATGCCTGGAATAGGCCATGCTGTATTCGCAACGATCCACTTCATCCACTTTATTAACTTTTTTCAAGTTGCAATTCATTCAGAAACAGTCCGTCAATGACTAGGGACACTCATCGACAGTTGTGTTACACCAGTGTGTTAACATTCGATAAAGTGGATCATTGTGTTGAATACAGTGTTGTTATAAACAGTCCGTCAATGACTAGAGACACTCATCGACAGTTGTGTTATACACCAGTGTGTTAACATTCGATAAAGTGGATCGTTGTGTGGAATACAGTGTTGTTATAAACCCGGTATAAACAGTCCGTCAATGACTAGAGACACTCATCGACAGTTGTGTTACACCAGTGTGTTAACATTCGATAAAGTGGATCATTGTGTTGAATACAGTGTTGTTATAAACAGTCCGTCAATGACTAGAGACACTCATCGACAGTTGTGTTACACCAGTGTGTTAACATTCGATAAAGTGGATCGTTGTGTGGAATACAGTGTTGTTATAAACCCGGTATAAACAGTCCGTCAATGACTAGAGACACTCATCGACAGTTGTGTTACACCAGTGTGTTAACATTCGATAAAGTGGATCATTGTGTTGAATACAGTGTTGTTATAAACAGTCCGTCAATGACTAGAGACACTCATCGACAGTTGTGTTACACCAGTGTGTTAACATTCGATAAAGTGGATCATTGTGTTGAATACAGTGTTGTTTTATCTGCCAGACGTGACAAAGTAATTAACATTTTAGCCCTTCCTTCGAAGAAAATTGTGAATTTCGGTTTTGAACGCGAGGAACCCAGTAAAAAAAAAAAAATTTTGATTAATTACAGGCTGGTTTTTGAGACGGCAATACAACTTTGTATTGATGTCTCAAAAGCAGACAAAAGTATCTGAAAATCGTGATACGACTTTGTATTATTCTACTGTGACGTCATTTTACCTTATAAGGAAAAGAGAACACAAAATATCCGAGCGTGTTACACAGTAGATTGCCGTGTTACACCAGGGACCGCGCAGAGGGAGGGGCTGGGGGGGATTTAGCCCCCCCACTTTTTTGCAAGAATAAAAATAAATTAAACAAAAAATAATTTAACAAAAGTAACGGAGTGAAAAATTATAAAAAAATCGTTAATTCGAAAGTGACCGGAGTTACTGGCAAAGACAAACGCGCAGATAAATAGACAGAATGAAGCATTAGTCGTTACAATTGTAAAATAAAATATTAAATTGTAAAATATTTTTCTAACAGAGGTAAACGTCTTTTAAATGGCTTCTCTTTCCTGCGGACCTCTCAGGAAAACGCGTTGTTGTTTTGTAACTTTAATATCATTCACTAAATTATTTTCAGTTACCGTTTTGTTTTGCCGTGTAAATATTTTGAATGAATAATTAAACAATTATTGAACTCGGCTTTCGTATGATATGAAGATATACAGATCTCGGAGGGTGTTATCCACCGGGCTCAAGCCTTCGGCTTTGGCGGATTACCCCCTCGATCTGCATAACTCTTCATATCATACTCAGCCTCGTGCAATAATTGCTGAGTAATTATACAGCGTTGAATTCAAGGCAGCTCAAGCAAAATCGTTGGATTTCTGGCTTATTTATAGTAATTAAAGGTTGATATCAGTAGTATAACATAACAATCTATGATATTTCAATTTAGTGATGGTGAATTTTCAGACCCGATAGCAACATCACTGATGATGTGGAAAAAATCAATAGTTTTATCGTTATAATAGCATTCTCCGTCACTTTAGTGAAATTGAATAGAAATCCACAAGCATGCCCCCCCCCCCCCCCCCCCGCCCACAAAATTTTTTTTTTCTTCTTTAGCCCCCTCACTCGAAAACTTGCTGCGCGGTCCCTGTACACAGTAGATTGCCGTGTTACACAGTAGATTGCCGTGTTACACAGTAGATTGCCGTGTTACACGGTAGATTGCCGTGTTACACAGTAGATTGCCGTGTTACACAGTAGATTGCCGTGTTACACAGTAGATTGCCGTATTACACAGTAGATTGCCGTGTTACACAGTAGATTGCCGTGTTACACGGTAGATTGCCGTGTTACACAGTAGATTGCCGTGTTACACAGTAGATTGCCGTGTTACGCAGTAGATTGCCGTATTAGACCTTACTGTCCCTGTTTAAAGACGCAAGCTATTATAAATATAAGAATTTCAGTCGAATAATAAATCCCTTATTCGATGGTTTAACAGATATTGCTCGTAAAATATCCGCGCGTATTATCTGTTAAACCATCGAATAAGGTTTATGAATTGACGTCTCAAAAGCAGACAAAGGTTTCAAAGATTTCTGGCTTATTTATAGTAATTAAAGGTTGATATCAGTAGTATAACATAACAATCTATGATATTTCAATTTAGTGATGGTGAATTTTCAGACCCGATAGCAACATCACTGAAGATGTGGAAAAAATCAATAGTTTTATCGTTATAATAGCATTCTCCGTCACTTTAGTGAAATTGAATAGAAATCCACAAGCATGCCCCCGCCCACAAAATTTTTTTTTTCTTTAGCCCCCTCACTCGAAAACTTGCTGCGCGGTCCCTGTACACAGTAGATTGCCGTGTTACACAGTAGATTGCCGTGTTACACAGTAGATTGCCGTGTTACACAGTAGATTGCCGTGTTACACAGTAGATTGCCGTGTTACACGGTAGATTGCCGTGTTACACAGTAGATTGCCGTGTTACACGGTAGATTGCCGTGTTACACAGTAGATTGCCGTGTTACACAGTAGATTGCCGTGTTACACAGTAGATTGCATTGTTACGCAGTAGATTGCCGTATTAGACCTTACTGTCCCTGTTTAAAGACGCAAGCTATTATAAATATAAGAATTTCAGTCGAATAATAAATCCCTTATTCGATGGTTTAACAGATATTGCTCGTAAAATATCCGCGCGTATTATCTGTTAAACCATCGAATAAGGTTTATGTATTGACGTCTCAAAAGCAGACAAAGGTTTCTAAGAATCGTGATACTGACCGGTATTGTAAGGTGTGGGTACAATTCCGGTTCAAGTCTGAATTTTTATGAACTAATGGTTAACAGCGTGCACTAAAGGCAATAGTAAACGCGACCGAGTGTGTTGTTGAGTTCAACTGAATTACAAGTTTATCGTAACTATTACAATTTTCTCAAATGCGATTGGTTCATAAATCTCTGTATTTTCTTATTTATATGCAAAGTTGCAATCGGACAGTTTCATGATCTTATTCAATGCCAGTTTTGCAGTGATAAAATTGTATTAAGGCTTTTGATTGATAAAAAGCCTTTATTCAAGTTATTCTCTTGAATTTCTTGTCAGAAATTGTAATGGCAGTAGGACTTCGTGTCGTCCAATTCTGTGTAATCATAGTCGTGATCAACAAATCGCACTCCCGCTACGCGGTCGTCCGTTTTGTTAATCAGTCGTGTTTGAAAACAGAGTTTTTAATTATAGGAATATAGGTATTAGGAATAAGGTGTTAGGAATGACTAGCATCGAAGCGGAGTATACCAGGTGTGCAATGCCCAAACATTTCACAATGAGGCACTTTCCAAGTAGAGAAAGATTGCGTGCCCGCCAAATATCAAGTTTTGTAATCATGTTATCTATTTTTATTTCTACGTTTTTCTTGTTATTTTCTTTCATGTTATAAGAAATAAACGTTCCTATTGCTCTCAAAGGTTTGGAGTCGTTAAATCTCCGGGAGCCTAACCATATTAGTAAACAAGTATTTTTCGTTTGTCTCACGGTGTAGTCACTTCCGATGTGGATCGCGACGTTTCGACTGCATACTGCTAGTCTTCTTCAGGCGATGGGGTCGACTGGTTACGCGTCACCTTATGAAGCACGATGCTCTGCTGTGATTGGTTGGTTTTCAACAGCTGTGACTGGCGCATTTTGATCCTCGTTGTATCGGCGAATTGTTCCCTCGGCGGTCCGTAGTCGTACGGCTCTCCTGTTGTTGTGTTTCTTGATCTTGGGCATCCATGCTTCTGGAATTTCTATTCCACTGTCCCTGTTGATGTTGTTAGGGTTAAGTCTTATGTGGATCGCCTCTTTGACCCTGCGTGTGTACCAATGAGGATCACGATCAATAAACTTTACTTCATTCCAAAGCGGGTGGTGTCCGGTGTTGTTGGCGTGCTCTGAAACGGCGGAGGTCTGGGTACGGGCGAATCGGATGTCTCGGTCATGCTCTTTTATTCTGTCTTGCATAGGTCTTCCAGTCTCGCCGATATAAACTTTACCGCATTCACAGGGAATTCTGTAAACCACGCCATCTTGTTTAGTCGGGTCAACAGCGTCTTTAGGCCGTACTAGGTGTGATCTAAGTGTAGTCTCCGACTTGAAAACAGCGCGTACGCCTTGTTGTTGTAGGCAGCGGCGAAGTTGTTCGGACAGACCTTTGACATAAGGTAAAACCGCAGTAGATTTGAACTCGGTCGTGGGCTCAGCACTGGTGTTGAGTTTTCTGGTCTTGGTAAGTTTCTGCAAGAAAGAAAAAGGATAACCATTAGAAACAAGAACAGATGACAGATGTTTTTTCTCCTTGGAGATAACAGAGGGTTTCGTTACGAGACGTTTGGCGCGTTCGTAAAGACACTTGACAATACTGCGTTTTACTGATTGCGGGTGGTGTGAATTATACGCTAAGTATTGATCAGTGTGTGTAGGCTTCCTGTATACGCTGGTGGTGAGGCGGCCGTCGGGTTCTCTTGAAACTGCGGTGTCGAGGAAGGCGAGTTTGTTGTCATTCTCTGTCTCCATGGTGAAACGGATGGAAGGCTGCTGGTCGTTTAGATGCTGTAAGAAGCTATCGACGATTGCGCGATCTAGAATGGTGAAGGTGTCGTCTACGTAGCGTTTCCAGATCCTAGGCTTGTAAGATGATGTAGTTATTGCTTGTTCCTCGAAGCTCTCCATGTAGAGGTTGGCAATAACAGCGGAAACCGGACTCCCCATGGCTGCGCCTTCTTGTTGTTCGTAAATTGATCCGTTATACAGGAGGTCAGCGATCTGAGCAGGCGTTAGCGTCGTACGGTCTGCAAGGGTAGGGTCGTTCTCCCGTTTCTGTAGTGTGGCTTGCACGGCGGCTTCGATAGGAACGCTGGTAAACAGCGACTCTACGTCGAAAGACACCATGATCTCGTTGCCTAGGATCGTCTCACTGTTGATGGTGGATACGAAGTGAGCTGAATTGGTCACTGTGAACTCTGAGTTACCTGTTAAAGGAGACAAGATATTAGCTAAGTAGGCGGATAAATCATATGCAAAGGTGTTAATGCATGACACAATAGGTCTTAAGGGTACGTCGGTTTTGTGGATCTTCGGTAAACCGTAGATTCTAGGCGGCTGTTTGTGTCGAGGTCTGATCTTGTTGTAAACGGCCTCCGATAGATGTCCGCTCCGCTTCAAGGTTAGTAGTTTCTCGGACAACTTCCGAGTCAGACGGTCTGTCGGGTCTTTGTTTAGGAGCTGGTACGGTCCGTTCTCGATCAGGGAAGACATCTTGGTGTGATAGGTGTCGGTATCCATGACCACGCTAGCGCGCCCTTTGTCTGCTGGGAGAACCGTGATGGTCTGGTCCTCTTTTAGGCGTTTCAGCGCGTCTTGCATTTCCTTCGTGATGTTAGGCTCTGGTGGTTCTGCCTGTTGAAGGATGTTGTTAACAGCTCTTCTGACAGTGTCTGCTTGTTTGGAGTTGAGTTGTCTGATGGCTGATTCAACCTTTGCGACGATCTCTGTGGCAGGTATGTTCTCAGGAGTTACGGCAAAATTCAGTCCTTTCTTCAGCAGGGCTATCTCGGCATTGCTTAGGGACCTAGAAGATAAATTAATAACCCAGTTAGTTTTGTCAACATACGTTGTGTCAGTTGGTGACACGGCCGCCTGTTTTTCGCGCAAAAGTTTTTCAAACTTCTGCTGTTGTCTGTCTTTGGTGGTGTTAAAGACTCGTTGGGTGTTGGTCTTGATTTGTTCTAGTATCCTGTTAGATGTTAGACCACGATGAACAACAACAACCCTTTTTACCTAACCATATTGCTTTGGTCTTTTCCACGTTGAGTTTTAGACCTGAAATATCACTGAATTGTTCAACAAGTTTGATTGAATTTTCGTCTGAGGTTAAACTTCCTATAAAAAGTGTAGTGTCATTAGCAAATTGTCCAATCTTATGCTCGGTTGAAAATAATTTGATTCCTTGTATAGTGCAGTCTTGTCTAACCTTAGCTGCTAAGATTTCTACCCCAAAGATAAAAAGGTAAGGGGAGAAGGAGAAGTATACCAGGAATGTCCTGAAGTTTTGTCTGTTCCATAATGCCATTAATTAGTGTTATATTTTGTCCGATGTATCTACCTTTCATGAAGCCTGTTTGGTTACAGTTGATTAAACGCGGAAGGACTTTTTCTATTCTTGAAGCGTTTGCCTTTGACAAAATTTTATAGTCAACGTTTAACAAAGTTATTGGTCGCCAGTTAGATAGCTCTCTTATGTCTGTGTTTTCCTTTGGGATAAGCGTTATTATTCCTCTACGTTGTGAGATGGACAGCTCACAGTCTTCATAAGCCGCATTGAAACTATTAAGAAGATCTTGGCCTGATAACTCGAAGAAACACCTGTAAAACTCGACAGTAAAACCATCTTCTCCTGGTGATTTTCCATTCCTCATTGATTTTAAAGCTGTTCGGCATTCTTCTAAGGTTAATTTACCCTCACATTCTTCGTATTTCTCCTCGCATAGTTTTGGCATTTGTAGATCTATGTTCCTCGTGAATTCTAGAAAGGACTCACTTGTAGCCTTGCAAGATGAAGTATACAAATTACCATAAAAAGTTTTAATTTCGTCAATTTATTATTTGACTCTCGTTAACTGTGATATGACCCTCGGAAATTTTCAGTTCAGTTGAGACTTTCTTACTGATTTTTTTTTCATATTGAAGAAATACTTGGTAGGTTTCTCCCCTTCCTCAATCCGTCGTACTTTGGAGCGAAACATGGCGCCTTCGGCCTTTTTTTCATAAAGACGTCTAAGCTCATTTCAATTTTAATTGTTAATCAGTCGTGTTTACAGATCGAATTGGACTCCAATCAGTCTTTTACCACTATTAATCGCATAAATAACAAAATTCGAGATTAAAAAGGCTGTGTGGTCTTTTTTGTATTCAAGATGCCAAGGATATTTTCTATCAGTTTGAAAGCATGAGAAAAACACGAATTAACGCTTGCGCAACGTAGATGTCCAATTACCGCTATCCAATAACATAAAAACGTCAGGGATATTTTCGTAGAGAAACAGCAATAATAAACGCATTTAAGGTCACCTGATTGATTGTAATTGGTCATTCGGGTTCCTATTTTTTACGTAATTGGCGCGCGGTCACATGGGTGTCTATTACAGTTATCCAGTTGGATAGCTGTAATTGGATGCCTACGTTGCGCACGCGTCAATCAGGCACACTTAAATGCGTTCTTTATTGCTTTGTCTCTATGAAAATATTCCTGTCGTTTTAAGTAGAATGTAGTTAACATAGACTTTTCAATGTCGAATTTTGTTTTTTGTGCGATTAATTAGTAATTGAACTTCGTGTTGTGCTATTCGAGAAAATGTTGCTCGTAATTTCAAGTTACTATTACTGATTTAAAAAGTTACCCGAACGTTTATCAAGTTCTCACATTTTCGTTTCCAAAGTTGGCTGAAACAGCATTTTTTGTTCCTTTTTTTAAATAATTGATTGATTTCTTTCTCATGGTGTCATAGTATTATTTTGGCTAGAACAGACCATGATTTGTTCCTCTCTTAAGAATTGATTGATTTCTTTCTCATGGTGTCATTGTATTATTTTGTAAATAAGTAAATGTATTGTAGCATGGCTTTGATCAAAAAAGGTCAAAATCGCCGGACACTGCCCCTTTTGGTCTCATTCATGAGGGGAGTTATGGTTAAAAGCAATGATTCAGATTCCTATCCCTTTTAACCTTAAAGGGTACCCTGTAAGGTTCAACTGAGGAATATTGAACTTCACAACTTAAAATTAATCAAAATTCGAAGTTAAATGTCAGAACGCGCCAATATCTATGCAAAGCAGGAACCTGCCAGCTTTTATATGGGTAATCGTTCATTTCTCGGCGTTCCTTTACTTTACGTCACTTTACAGCTTATTTACTGTGATGCCATTTCCATATCCCAACAAAACAATCCCATAATCCCTTGTTCATGCCCAGCCTCCCATAGTTTCTGGAGTGGGCAATTCCAGTTCCTTTAATTTTTCTTCTAAGTATTTTTTTCTTCATGGCTTAAAGTTAAACGTGATCAATTTGCTTTGTCATCTGATAAATTTTTATTGACTCCTTTTGTTTTCGGAAACCTTAACAGAAAAAGTAACGCGAATACAAAGCGAAGCAGACGACTTGCAAAGGCAGTTGAGGGAGATGCAACAACGTGAAGAAAACTTGCAAAGGCAGTTGACAGAGGTTAGACAACGTGAAGAAAACTCTCAAAGGCAGATGAGTGAGATGCAACAACGTGAAGAAAACTTGCAAAGGCAGTTGAGGGAGGTTAGACAACGTGAAGAAAACTCGCAAAGGCAGTTGAGAGAGGCTAGACAACGTGAAGAAAACTGTCAAAGGCAGTTGGGGGAGATAAGACAACGTGAAGAAAACTCGCAAAGGCAGATGAGGGAGATGAGACAACGTGAAGAAAACTCGCAAAGACAGCTGACGTTAAAAGATCGGCAAGTGAATGAACTACAATTAAGTCTTTCAACAGCCCAGCAAACAGTAAGTGAACTGCGTCGCAAAGAAACATGTGACTGGGTCATTGCCCGAGATGAGATTCAAATGACAGACAGATGCCTTGGGAGGGGAGGGTGGGGGAGTGTCTATGAGGGCAAATATTGTGGCTGTACTGTAGCTGTGAAACAGATCCATGATTTGATCCTTTCTCGTCATAACATACGTCTTTTTGAGAGAGAGATGAACATTGCTTCCAAATGCCGCCACCCTTCTTTATTGCAATTCATCGGAGCGACAAATGATGAAGGAAGTCCCCTATTTGTGACCGAGCTCATGGAGACAAGTTTACGAGCCTTGTTGGAGCGGCGAGAACTCTCCGAAACAGAAATATTTTTAATTTCCCGGGATGTAGCTCAAGCTCTCAACTACCTCCACCAGAAAAAACCTGAACCCATCATTCACCGAGATGTCAGTAGTGCCAATGTGTTGCTATGGAGACAGGGTGATCAATGGAGAGGCAAAGTTTCAGATTACGGCACCGCTAACTTTATGCAGAATACCATGACTGTGGCTCCAGGAGCGATGATTTACAGTGCTCCTGAAGCACTTACTTCAAACCAAACAGTCAAGGTAAGTTATATATATGATTTACAGTGCACCAGAAGCACTTACATTAAACCAAACAGTCAAGGTTAGTTATATATATGATTTACAGCGCTCCTGAAGCACTTACATCAAACCAAACAGTCAAGGTTAGTTATTATATGATTTACAGCGCTCCTGAAGCACTTACATCAAACCAAACAGTCAAGGTTAGTTATTATATGATTTACAGCGCTCCTGAACGCTTACAACAAAACAAATGATACCTTTTACTTTCGCGGGTTTGGAATTGCGAGGTAAAAAAAAAACCAGGAGTTTGGAAAGCATTAATAAGGGACGGACCATTTCATTTTTGAGGGGGGGGGGGGGGGGGGGCAGTTACCAAAACAAAATTCCTGCAGAAGGAATTCAAGAGAAAAAAACAATCGTGCACAAGAAGGCACGTGAAAAAATTTCAAGCATTTTGGTAAAAAAAATTATTGCAAATAGTGATGCTGAAAAAAAAAATTCATACTCAGAAGAAATTGCCCAACCCCCCTCCCCTCCCCCCCCCCCCCCCCCCCCCCCCCCCCCCAACGACCTTTCTCCAGGCGACCATTTCTTTGGATGCCGAATCTCAGTGTTATATCTTAATACCCTTTTATCAACAGGTTTAAAATTGATTATTGGAATCTTCCAACGGTAGCCTCATTCGAATGCTGATTGGTTTGTCATTGACATCAGGCGAATGTTCACGTGCAAAGCAGGCGATAGTTGGCGGCTTGACACATCTGACCTTTTTCTGTTCATTCAAAAAAAATTCATCACTGAGTATTTTTTTAAAGGAAAGAAGCTCTGCATTTATAAAACTGCGAAGAATAATTCTTAAAATGCTAGTGTGCTGGCTCTGATAGACATTTTCACGGCAAGTAAAGAAAATTTCCTATCTGATGAAGTCCAATCAAGATTCCTTATTTCGAATGAGGCTACCGTTAGAAGATTCGAATAACCAATTTTAAACCTGAATTTTGATTTCAATAATGTAATCCGTTCCCAATTAATGAAAGTCATTCCCAAATGATAATTAAATAACTAGCAATAACAGTTACAGTTTATAAAGCCGCCACATTGTTTAACATAATTGTGGACTTAATTATTTAAAAGGTTCATTTCCTCAAACATTATACATTTTTTTTAAAGAAATTGATATTATTCAATTTAAAAGAAATATACTTTTCGGTTTCATATTTATTTAATAAAATTCTTTCAAAGTGGCGAAAAGATGGTTTCGTTTCTTTACACCGGCAAGTCCACAAGTACGTTTTTCCCTAAAATAAGAATATAGTTTTGCAGATCCATCTCCCCCTTTAAAAACCCTAAAATAATCTCACAATATTCTAACGAGAGGCTTACGCAACTCTTAAGTTTGTTTAAAGTTTTGTCACAAACTTCATTCCAAAAGGAAGACGAAAAAGAACAGTCAAAGAAAATATGAGGTATCGTTTCTATAGTCTGATGACAGAAGGAGCAGTTGGGGTTAGAAACATAGCCTATCTTACAAAGTAATTCATTTGTATATAGAATAGAATTTAAAACTTTATACTGAAAAGAACGTAAATAAGGTTCATTTGCATCCCTCAGTGGCATCACAAATGCCTCCGAAAGTTGCTTGTCCTCTAAATGAAATTCTTCTCTTAACTTAGCCCATTTATTTGGTTTTTCGTATTTTTGCTTTATAAAATAGTGATAATAGTCACGACACTTAAAATTTTCTAAATCAATGATAATCTCGAAGGTAGGTATGTGAGAACGCAGTTTCGATGGAACTGATTGCCTCAGACCTGTCCATACTAAAAAATTGGAGTTCTTCAATCCCGCATCTCTGACGACATTAAAAGACTCAACATTTGTCATCTCATAAAGCAGATGAGTTATGTTATGTTATTTAAATATTTACATTCTCACTAACTTAAATTAAAATATCTGGTTGTAATTTATACATGATTGTGGAAACAAATAAATAAATAAATAAATAAAAAATTCCCAAATGATAAGCGTAACGCGAGAAGTATTCTCACCGGGTTGCCCTTATTTTTCATTCCTTGGGCTTTGGGCAACGGCAAGTGATACGTTCACCATATAGATATATATTGAGGTTTCTAGTTCACGTGTATCCACTCTTTTAGTGAAGAACTAGAAGACGCCGGCATCGGCGACCTGCCCACCTACCCGCAGTGAGGCTGCCACGCCAACTTATAGCTCTCGCTTCCTGTCAACTTCAGAGTAGCCGCGTTCCCATAACTAAACATAAGCGGAGGTGATTGAAAGTAAGGGCTCCGGTGAAAATTAATTACAGTTCTGCTATGAATATTTTATCTTACTTATAAAAGAACAATAGCGGTGAAGCTTATTAGCATTCCTATTAGTATTCTGTATCGATGATATAATATAGCTGTTCAGTATCAGGATTTAACAACCTTTATAAATTTAAACTTTCATTTCTTTTGTATATCTCTTTATGAATTATTTTAAAATTTATTTTATAATGTTGAATAACTATAAGGAAGAATAATATTTAATTATTATTGTTCTTAGATTGATGTTTACAGCTATGGAGCTCTTCTGTGTGAAATGTGTATCGGGGAACTTCCAGATCCTAGAAGGCGTGACGAACAAGTTGTTCTTGTGGCGAACCACGTGTTTCGAGACCTGGTGCGACGGTGCCTGCAAGAAAATCCTGAGATGAGACCAAACATCCAACAGATTCTTGATGAACTGGAGGAGTTTAATACAACATCATAAATTAACGTATATGTAAGTTTGTTCGGTTAGCTTTTTTTCCCCAATTATTTAGTACAATTTTTCCCGTTAGTTGTAATGTATAAAAATGTATGGTTACTTGATGGAAGTTAGTTCAACAAGGATTTCTGACATATAGTTAGGATACTTATTAAAAGAAAATGATGTGGACAAAGTTAAAACTATTGATAGAATACTGAATTGATTTGATTTGATTTTTAGAGGCTAGAGTAGACTAGTGTGGTGCCTTGAAGACAACTCAGGGAAAAATGAGCAAGATGTTTAAAACTCTTAGACGCTTTTTAATGCATATATTAGACACGTTTAAAGTGAGTATTAATTTCACATGCAACAGCAAGAAAGGAGTTGAAAACTTTTTAAATCATGGATTTTGTAGATTAAGTAGACTAGTGGGAGGGGAGGGGAGGGGAGGGGAGTCTGCCATGCAGGCTCTGAACCAGTCTCAGAGAAAATTAAAGATGTGATGGTTAGTGTGCCTAAAAACTGCTCTGCATCTCAAAGATGCGCCATATTTGTAAACTATAGAAGCAAGGACCGATACAACGTAGATACAAATTTAAAAGGTGTACTATATTTCAGCTGGCCAAACCAGCCTTCTTCAGGTACAATGTGGTAAAATTTACATTGGCTTTTTATATATAGTTGACATGTATACGTAACAACGGAAATACTTAGGGCTACGCCTAGAAAAATAACAATGATAGATAGAAATAAAAATAGCTGATAATGAAAAATATACAGAAAACAATGAAAGGAAACTGATACAAAAGCGAATAATAAGTATTAATATTTCTTCGCGAATGTTAAGGCCGTGAGGAACAAGTGTTCTGCCTTTTGAAATTAAAAAAGCTTCTTTGGTCTGAAGAAGGCTGGTTTGGCCAGCCGAAATATAGTACACCTTTTAAATTTGTATCGACGTTGTATCGGTCCTTGCTTCTATAGTTTATTTCACTTGTTAAACCGATCAGATCACTATTGATCCAACGTATACCAGGAGGATTGTCGTCCACGGTTACGTGCTTGAACTTCTCATGCCATATTTGTGAACTATGTCAGTTATAGCGAGTCTCTCATGATATGTTCACCGCTGGGCAATAATCAGAGGCCACTAAATAATTGTTTGACGGCCGTTGAAAAAAGGGAAGCCGTTCCGTAAAGTTTAAGGAAATTTCATTAAGTTCAATCTCTTAAAAGCGTTTAAACAGATATTGTTTTATTCAAGACACGTGTACACAGGTCCCTTATAAGGGTCTTACGAGAGGTTTAAATATATACAATAAAATCTATTTAGTAAATAGGTATTAGGTATTTGTAGTTAGAGTGGTTATCAATTGAGTGTCATAAAACAAAAACTGAAGTTATCATCCTGGCCAATCACAACAGACGCAGACAATCCAATTAACCAATCAGAACTCGAAAGAAATACAGGTAACAGGCGCCAAGCTCGGGAAAAGACGTGCGACCAAGTCAGGTTGTTGCTTTACATTTGATTGGCTAAGTAAGTGGCGCCAATTTTTTTAACCAATCACAAAGCGTAATGATGCAAAAGCAAAGCAAATGCGAATTACTTTTGACACTCAGCTGGAAACCGCTCCAGTCAGGCTAATTATAAATGTGCGTATATTTACAGTACATTTTTGCTATTAAAGTAATGCGTTGAGTAAGAAGTTACGCGGCTTAGTTCAAAGTAGAATTTGTAATTCGCAGTCTCCTGTTATTTACAAAATATTTTTTTAATTTGGTTCTATTATTTACCTGCCAACTTTTTCCGAGTGATAGTCGTGAGAATTTTTTCGTGGGAGTGCCAGGATTTCCGAAGCCGACCCGATCAAATCCAATGAGAACCAAATCTGTTCCGAAGATGTTCGAAGTTGTCCAAAGATGTTCCGAATAGTTCCGAAGTTTCCCAGAGCCCTTTTAATAACATCCACGATGACACGATCAACACAGCACAGTAATTCGCCAAACATTTTATTGATGGCCAAAAAAACGTAACCATATTCTAAATGGGTTGTTTTATGAAAGTAGGCCTTGTAAGATGGGGGAGCTGTGATTATTACACAGCAAACCAGCTACCAACCTGACCACTTCATGTATTTTGTAATTTTTTTAATGAACAATTAAAAAAGATCAAGTCTGTTGATTGTGTACTTTTGGTCGATCGCTTTGTTGTGGAATACAGAAGCGGTCGTACACGAATTCATTCTCAGTGCGCGTTAAGGTGATTCCCTAGTATTGCATTGCGCATTACTACTGCGCATAATATCTTGCGTCATTTGCGCGTGCAGAGCGCGCGCGCACTCCGAAGCAATAGAATTTCCTTTGAGGATGCAGTTCACTAAGTAAATAAGCGGTTGTTTTCTCCTAAACGAGCTTGGTGACCTACCTTTCTTTGCATAATTTCATTCTTTTAGTCCTTCTCTTTGTGCTGTAAAATTTTTAAAAAATAATCATGTCAGAAAAAAAGTTGTCGAGAAAAAGGCATGCGCAGCCATCGCTCGTGGACACAAAATTCTATCCTCGAGATCACGCACCCGATGAATATTTTAAGTTAATACCTTTTCAGGACGTGTGCCTGTGCCACAAAACAAACATCAAATTGTTCCTATTGGTCAATACATTACATCTATTTTGTTAAACGTAGTGTGAGCTGATGGAATAAACGTGCGCTTGATAAGTGCAGTTGCAAGGATTTAAAGGGTAACTATAGACAATTATATCTCCTAAACGAGCTTGGTGACCTATATTTTTTATTGCAGATTTCGGTTTTCTATATTGTGGGAAACAATCAGGGAAAGTTTAAAGAAATTCTTATTTCAACCTTAAAAGAAGCTTGAGCCAGTTTTTTTTTGTTTACTGATGGCTAATCACATTCATAGTCAATTGAGACAACCACAGTCCCAGTAATTGTTTTTTTTTGTTCCTAATCTTTCAGTTAATCAGTCAGTCAGTCAGTTAGTGGGTCAGCCAGTCATTCAGTCAGTTGGTCAGTAATTCAGTCAGTTGGTCAGTAATTCAGTCAGTTGGTCAGTAATTCAGTCAGTTGGTAAGTAATTCAGTCATATGGTCAGTAATTCAGTCAGTCAGTCAGTAATTCAGTCAGTTGGTCAGTAATTCAGTCAGTTGGTCAGTAATTCAGTCAGTTGGTCAGTAATTCAGTCAGTTGGTCAGTAATTCAGTCAGTTGGTCAGTAATTCAGTCAGTTGGTCAGTAATTCAGTCAGTAATTCAGTCAGTTGGTCAGTAATTCAGTCTATTTTGTTAAACGTAGTGTGAGCTGATGGAATAAACGTGCGCTTGATAAGTGCAGTTGCAAGGATTTAAAGGGTAACTATAGACAATTATATCTCCTAAACGAGCTTGGTGACCTATATTTTTTATTGCAGATTTCGGTTTTCTATATTGTGGGAAACAATCAGGGAAAGTTTAAAGAAATTCTTATTTCAACCTTAAAAGAAGCTTGAGCCAGTTTTTTTTTGTTTACTGATGGCTAATCACATTCATAGTCAATTGAGACAACCACAGTCCCAGTAATTGTTTTTTTTTTGTTCCTAATCTTTCAGTTAATCAGTCAGTCAGTCAGTTAGTGGGTCAGCCAGTCATTCAGTCAGTTGGTCAGTAATTCAGTCAGTTGGTCAGTAATTCAGTCAGTTGGTCAGTAATTCAGTCAGTTGGTAAGTAATTCAGTCATATGGTCAGTAATTCAGTCAGTCAGTCAGTAATTCAGTCAGTTGGTCAGTAATTCAGTCAGTTGGTCAGTAATTCAGTCAGTTGGTCAGTAATTCAGTCAGTTGGTCAGTAATTCAGTCAGTTGGTCAGTAATTCAGTCAGTTGGTCAGTAATTCAGTCAGTAATTCAGTCAGTTGGTCAGTAATTCAGTCAGTTGGTCAGTAATTCAGTCAGTTGGTCAGTAATTCAGTCAGTTGGTCAGTAATTCAGTCAGTTGGTCAGTAATTCAGTCAGTTGGTCAGTAATTCAGTCAGTTGGCCATGCAGTCAGTCAGTCAATCATCCAGTCAGTGGGTCAGTTAGTAACTCTCGTGCCCAGCTCTCCTCATGCAGCCCTGTATGAACGCCTGGAGCAACAACAACAACAAGTTGGCAGGCAATATGAAGACATGTTGACACTCTGGGTTCCCTATTATAACAAGCAACAAGCTGAAATTTTAGTGTTGAATGAGAGAGACAGTAAATCTATTGACGTAGAATACACAAAACGTATTCTAACATTTGCGTGCCTTACTAAACCTTCAGCGTATTTTTACTGTAACGTAACGTTACTGTTATAGTTCCATTTATTTTGCATTTTGACACAGTTTTTTTTACATACTCAAATACTCATATACTTTGTTGTTAATTGGTTGCCACAAAAATAGGAACCCAGTCCCTAACAACCACTATGTCTACAATAGAGTACCGAAGTGTGACGTCAGTTGCCATGGTGCCGGTTCTAAACATTAACTGATCAGCATAAAATTTCTAAGGAAGAACAAAAGAAAAATGCTTAATGATTTTAGTTTAGAACCACGCAGCCGTTATTTGTGTCATAAAAATTCAAAATGGCGGCGCGTGGAAGTTTAAAAGTGAAAATAGGCTATGTTAATATAAAAATGTTTTGAAAACTAAAATTGTCTTTCTATTTCTTATTATAGTAATCGAACTTTAGACTTCATTTCCAACAATCTAGCGCCGGTCAATTTAATTTGTTATAACTATGGAGGCTCCCTTTAAAAAGCATTTCGTAGCATTTTAACCCCATCCGTCAATACAAGAACACCTTCTGTCCCGTCAGTAGTCGTTTTAACGAAGTTCCAGTCGAAATTCCACTATGCATAAACAAAATATTTAGGTAAGGATGTTTTTACATTCAGAATTAGAGATAATGTTAGACAACCAAAATTTCAGGCATGAAGTATCGATTTAGACAACATATAAGATGTTTTTTAGTAGCGACGGTGACGTTAAGCCGTTGGCCTTGTCTCATACACCTTCTCATACTAAAAACTGTAGGGGACGTTAAAGAACACACATCACTGTTCGAAAAGGGTAGGGTGCGTGGTCTGGGCTAGAGGCGCCTTTATACGAGCTGACTTCCCATCTCACTGGCAATACAATGTTAAGCGGACTCGTATTGTAGCGACACAGCGACACATATTTTATGCAGACGATCTGACTCTTCTTTCTCATAATCATAACCAGATGAACGACAAGACTACAAGACTTGCAGCAGTATCCAGGGGCGGATCCAGGAATTATAAAAAGAGGGAGTCGTAAAAATTTGAATGAGAGACAATAGGCACGTTAACACGCGCTTTTCTAGAGGAGTCTGGGGACATGCCCCCCCCCCCCCCCCCCCCCACCGGAAATTTTGATAGTTTAAATACTCTGTGATATAATCTGGTGCTTTCTGGGCGCACAAATTTGGCAAATGCGAGGATCCCATATTCATATTGAACAAGAAATGTTGAAATATTTAATAAATACAAATGTTGTTGTAGTCAAACATATGACTTGAATTAATCTAACGTTTTTTAACAAACGAAATCCAAGTAACCGGAGTGGTATAGGAGCTAATTAAAATAGAGTCATCCATATCGAAATACCATCAGATAGACCTTGTTTTCTCAGACAAAGGGGGGGCCCTCGGCTCCCTTGTCCCTTCCCCTAAATCTGCTCCTGGTATCGGCAAGAGCAGTACTCAGGATTAGCTAGACTAAATCAAAGATTATGAGCATCAACACCAGCAATCACAGTCTAATTATGGTAGAGGGACAGTCACTTGAGGAGATGGGCTCATTTACATACCTTGGCAGCATCATGCACAAACAGGGTGGAACTAACACAGATGTAGCAGCAAGGATAGGCGAGGCAAAAACAGCATTTCTTATGTTCAAGAACATCTGGAAATCCAAAGAAATCACCATACAGTCTAAACTGCGCATCTTCAATAGCAAAGCGCACAGATGACGTCAGTACTCATGTTTGTCTGAGTTTATAATTTATTCTTGTTTATTCTTGCATTTCTGACAATAGAAATTCGTTATTAGGAATCCCCTGAGAGTCACTTTTAGTTTGTTTGTCTGAGTTTTAGTTCTTAGTATTAGTAATTGTGCGCTTCGCTATTCAAATGTGAAGTCTGTGCTCCTCTATGGTTCGGAGACATGGAGAAAGACAAAGAAGACACTACAAAGGATACAAACCTCATAAACAGTTGCCTGAGGCGTATTTTTAACATCTGGCGGCCTCAAAGAATCCGCAATGAGGAGCTCTGGCAAACTTTGTTCGGGAATAGTCCAGTCAACACGGAAAAAAAGTTACTATCAAATTGAACTATACTCTTTTATTTATGCGTTGCTATTCACTTGCATCAGCAAACTCCACTCTAAAGCTATAACTATTCATGAATTCAAAGACGAAATAGACTTAAAGTATCGAACCGAGAATTTAGGTCTATGTCTTTACCCTGAAATTGCGTTTATCTGTCCAAATACTTTACTTCCCCCTTTAAATAACTTTTTCCAACTATCATTGCATGATATATTGGAATAATAATGATGTAATAATGCTTAAAGGCCCACCTTCACCATGCGTGCAGCCAATCAGATCATGAATATGAACAATGGAGCATTTCAAAACAAAACCAAATGACCGCAACGTCTTTTGGGTGACAGTGGGCCTTTAAATAAAAATGTAAAACTGAATGAAACATTGCATGTAAATATATTGATGGCAAAAAATAAAAAGAAGGAAGGAAAAGAACCAGTTAGTAGACAGATTCTAATGAGGAAATGGGTCTGAATCGGCCACGCAACTAACATATCTTGCCTCCGCTACACCGCCGAATAAATACACAAATCTGAGAGGCATGGAGCGTTGGTCAGCCAGGCCCGCGATACATTTTATTGATTCACAAACAAACGCAAGCGCAGGCGGCCGCGAAAAACTTAAACCTTGTTCAACTGTTGCGAAAGCGCTCGCGATCACTGACTACGTTTCTTTTTTACTTAATTTTGCTTCACGCTCGTAAAGAAACGTACCAGTGGAAATTGGACAACGTAGAGTCAACGTTCGTTTTTATACGTAACAGTTCAGTCGTAAAAATTTTTCTTAAAAGTTGTGGTGTTTCTACGTGCGTTTTCAAATGTTACGTACGTTCACGTGCGTAGACAAAAACGCTTAACGATGGATTTCCACTGTCGTGTAAATTTTTACGCGCATAAAACAGGCGTAAATAAAACGCACGTTAACAATTCCCACTGTTCCGTGAAATGGAACATGTTCCGCTGCATTTTTACGTCCGTAAACTCTTCCGTTCGCATTGGTTTTGGCGCCAAAAGCTTTTTGTGGCCTGGCTGAAGCGTGAATTTGAATTGCGTGAACGTGGTGCACGTGGTGCACGGTGCATCAGCAACTGAAGTCCACGCATTTTCTTTGACTGTCTTGTTTTTGTAGTGAACGTCGGTGGTATTCCACAAGCAAATATACTTTCTAACCTCTTCGATTAGTACTGCTTCCACATCGGCATATTTTCCCATGTTGAGAGTGCTATCGACAAAGTTCAAACCTTCAAGCAAGTGTTTAATGTGGCGCTGTCACATGGCAGAGGTGTGACAAAATCCGGGTTTACCTCGGTGTTAGAAGGTTGTGCCTAAAGAATACCGTTTAGAGGGACGTCGGACACCTTATTAAGACTTATATAACGTAATGTCGACACTTACAATTTTATTTTCAATAAATGTTTAAGTGTAAAAAAGAAAATCTAAAATCCCCCACTCAGGATTGAACCTGTGATCTCAGCTAGGCTTATGCTTAGATAGCCTACCGTACCACTGTACCACTGTACCACTGTGCCACCAAGCTTCTTCGGGTTGTTCAGGCCTAAAATTTAACTATATAAACTGCTCCCCATAACATCAACTGAAAGCTAACCAGTTACTCCGTTTTATAAGTTTCAATAAGGTGTCCGACGTCCTTCTGAACGGTATTCTTTAGGCTTAACCGTGTTAGAACCTGTGACTTTTTCCTTTGCTTTTTACCTTTGTAGTATTGCATTTCAAGTTGACTCTATTCACTGTCTATTGTGTTATGCCTTTTGTTTTCTTTGTTTTACGTCACTAATGAGTTTCACAGGTTCTTCCACAGAGGATGGGCACGAAATCCAGATAACTGGATAAGTTCTTGCGTAAACACAGGCAGCTGGTGACGGCTTGTTCAACTTTTGCGAAAGCGCTCGGATCAGTACGTACGTAAAACGTGCTTGAATTCCGCTCGTAAAAAAATCGCGCCAGTAGAAATTAAACAACGTAAAGTCAACGTACGACTTCTGTGCGTAAAACGATAACGATAACGATAACGCGCGTAGACAAAATGCGACAGTGGAAATCCACCTTTATTGTCTTGCGACTGACACGCGCATCATTAGAAACTGTGCCAGCTTAAACCCCAGAAATTTACTTTATTAAATCAAATCAGTATTAGAAGTGAGCACAAATGTGAAGTAAAATAACAGACATAACTATCAAGTGACAAAATGTAACAACGACATGTTTTCGATGCGAGAAACACTGAGTGAGTTGACGCCCCCCCCCCCCCCTCCTTCTTCAATGAAAACGTTAAAAGAAGCCGACGGAGCATGTGTGTGCAAACCGCTAACCTACTTAACCTACAGGGTAGGAAAACACAGTTCCAGTCTTGAATAAACTGTTAAAAGCAATCTGAAAACGACAAACGCTGAATCTACCCAACAGGTTTTTAATATTCAAGTTACTTGACTGGTAACCTGCTCTGGGACACTTTTTAAGTCGAGGTTTTCACCTGAAATATTGATTCTTGTAACAATTAGTCAATTAAAAAACAGCTTTTTACTATCTTCAAATATTTACCCAGAAGTCCCACGGAGCGTATTTAAAAGTAAAGTGAGGTAAAGTCGCACACGAGCCACAGGTGACCCACTCGGCCGGAGAAAGGTAAAACGAGCCACAGGTGACCCACTCGGCCGGAGTAAGGTAAAGTCACCCACGAGCCACAGCTGACCCACTCGGCCGGAGTAAGGTAAAGTCACACTCGAGCCACAGCTGACCCACTCGGCCGGAGTAAGGTAAAGTTACACACGAGCCACAGGTGACCCACTCGGCCGGGAACTTGGCCTTGAACCACCGCCGACCTACAGATCTGAAGTCCAACACGCTAACCACTGTGCCACCGCGCCTCCACGTTTTTCAAAGTGAGGGGGCGGCTAAATTGGTCACCAAAGTGTGAAAATTACGGTCTGTGGAACATGGCTACAAATCATTTAACTGACAGCTCAGCTTGATGAAAAATTGTCAATTTTTATACAATTTACTGAATTCTACGTGCATCAGTTGATTGGTCATTACCTATTATCTATTAGAGTACAGACGCGCAGCTGACGTCATGGTGAATTTGTTTCATCTTTGTTTCGTCCAACATGGCGGACAGTTTTGAAAATGTGGACAAGATTTTCTCGAAAAGGGCAAGTGAAGGCATCAAGAAAATGTTTAGCAGAAGCTATTGACAATTAGGAAAAAGATTAAACCAAACGGAGTTTCAATTCGATGACGTGGAAAAATCCCGAAATTAGAAAGAATCGTCGAACAGTCATGACCATAATAATAATAATAATAATAATATTCATTTGTATAGCGCAAATTCTATATACATATTCAAATGCGCTTCACAATCAATCTGACCCACCCCATAGTGGAGTTCTACGAGGGTAATTTTTTCCCTCTTGATTGAATTGTATAAAACAAATGAATTTCATTTTGCTGCATGTGCGTCTGTTCAGTTTTATATCACAAAAGACGTCAAAATGTGATAACATCGCCTGCGGTTCCTTCGCCATATTTTTGTTCTTATCATATTTTGACGTCATCTCAGTGTTACTATATAACTGAAGAGATGCATGGCTAAATGGAATCTAGATAGATAGATAGTTTAGATAGATAGTTTATTTATATAAAACGTCGCAGCCGATAGGCTGAATTGTGTCCTATAATATTTACAATAATAAAACAATAATAAACTATAATAATAATAATAACAATAATATTTACAATTAAAAACTTATCACTAGTTAAAATTCACAAAATTGTTCAAAAGTCCTAGGCTTTAAAACTATTTACAAGATAGCATTGTGCATTGAAAAAGGTATTCTTAGCCCTCTTTGTGTTAAATTTAATGTTAAAAGTTCTTGGATTTCTTAGTGAGTACGTAGTGCTGAACTGAGGTGGTAATAGATAATGCAGGCGATGATTGTTGTCTTCAAGAATATTGTCAAAAAGAGACTTACAGAGGTCTTGATGATGATCAGCTAACCTACTTAGGCCTGCCTGTACTAACGCCTCATTATAACTCACATATGGATAGATAATTGATAACGCTCTTTTTTGAACCCGTTCGAGATCATTAATTAAGTAAAGTGGAAGGGACGAATGAAAGACTTGGACGGCATAGTCACACACTGACCTAACACACTAGAATGTAACAAGGTCAAATAAATAACAACTACAAACAGCCATTTTTAAGTGAATCTAAGGTACTAGTCGGGACATTACACTGCACCATCAATCGAACTCATCGACATTCTGCAAAATTAAACGACAACAGCCAGCCGAGACACCATAAGTTTTCTTTTTCTGTCAACTGTACATTTATTTATCTGGCAAGGAAAAAAATCTGTCTGCCTTTTCAAAGGTTCAATTCAACACTCGGCTTTCATAAGGTGATAAAAATTGAATGAGCAAGTCTGAAAAGAAACTGGAAAAATCTAACAAGTAATCAGAACAAACGTGTTTGTTCAGAGTAGAGTCAGGCCTTATAGATCATAAGGCCTGATTCCAACAGCAAATTCATCCGTTCTGTTAATGAATGTTGACTGTTTTGAGATCTTGCTGGAAAACGAAACGTAAAAGAAAAAAATACCTTTGTGTGGATAATGATCGTTGGACAAAACTGCAATAGTTCAGTGACAGAGTGATTTTACTTCATCTGTGAAATAGTTAGTAGAATACTACGCACTTTTAGACTATAATTCCTTTGTTTTCTTTTGTTTAATTTTGACTATCACACACTAATTGTTAGATAGTGTTTCACAGATGAAGTAAAATCACTCTAGCTGCAGAATTTACATGAAGAGCTCGTTGTTTCAGTGTTACCTTGTTGATTGTCAACGTATATCATTAAAATATACAGTTTTACATACAGACACACGACAGTACCATATTGACTTCATATAACATAAGAGATATTAAAGAAAACTATAGAGTGCCGAAACATCTAGGTATCAAGGTATTTTGAACAATTTTACTTCATTATTTTCGCTGTGCGGTCCATATTCTACTTTTGTACTTTTCTGTGCCTCAGTCATCAGTGGCCTTATTGACGGCGTCCCACTGTATTTTCGAGCCTCTAGATTTTAGCAATTTTCTGTGGGAGGTAGCCACAGAACCCCCCCCCCCCCCCCCCCCCCGGGGCTAACATCTAGCGAACATTAAAGAATCCCTCTCTCTTTAAAAAACCCTATTACCTGAAACGACTGAAAAAGAAAAACATTACTGACCCAAGTCTGGCAAGTGCTTAAAATAAACTGGTTCCTAATATTCGTATTCAGTTAAATAATTCAGAATTATTTTGTCCAATGATTAGAGGCACTGTCAACTAGCAGGGGCGTATCTGCCTTTACGCGAAGTACGCAAGTGGGTACCAGAATTTCCCTGAATATATCAGTTTTTTTACATTCAAGAAGAAAAGCAAAGGGTGAAGCAGTGCCGTAGCCAGACCAAACGGCCAACTGAGGCAGCCGACCGCCGAAGGCGGGAGTTGCTAGGGGGGTTCGGGGGCATCCCCCCCCCCGAGAAATTTTGAAATTTAGTCTCTCGGAAATGCGATTTGCAGCGTTTTCTGGGCCTTTTGGTAACTTTTTTTCGAGTAAATTTAAGTGGAATTTAAAAAGCAATATTCAGAAACAAGCTACATAATCTGGGTGACTGTTAACCTCGCCAATGGTTTTGATCAGTATTTGTTAAAAAAAAATTGAGTTAACGTACGTAGCCCCTTGAAATCGATGATATGGTAATTTTTTCATAGTATACTGACTGAATATTTTGGCCACGAAATCTTTTCTGAGAGGCTCCGATGATCGCTTATGTAAAATAAAAAGGATCGGCGAAATTCGTCAAAATTTTACCGAGGCGAGTGCCTCGGTTGGCCTCATACTAGCTACGGCGCTGTGAAGTCGTGTAATTCAGATTATACGTGTTATAATGTTTTTCTATCGTGTCTTTTATGCTCACAGAGCAATGCGCTGGTCATACAGAGAATTACAGTGTAGTATATATATATATACTGCCTGACGGAAAATATTTACCGAATGCGATGTCTATAAAAGTGAGGAAGTAACAAAAACTTTTCTAAATGTAAACCCATGTTCCAATGTAATGAATGATGCAATATAGATTGAAAATTTTGGTTTAATGGTTGAGAATTAAGCTTAACTGCAAAGTTTATATCTTTACTACGTACACAAACGCTTTTTAGTCTCAGGAATGCAGAAATTGCGTTTTTAACCAGTAACATGAAAAATAGTTTTTCGGGCGGTGAATGCCCGTCTCCCACATAGAAACTCGCGCCTTCGGCGTGAAAGTTATGCATGAGTCGACGAAAATCCCGACCCCAGGACAAGGCGGGGATTTGGAAAAAACCTTGCTCAAATCTCGAATAATACCCCAACACCAACCCCTGGGGATGCTTCGTTAAGTCAAAACATCAGCTAATACCCCCAGTACCCCTGGGGTCTGTGTTGGATGGCACTTGGTTGTTAGCCTGAAAAGGAAAAGGTACTGATGGTGAGTCATGAAACTTTCTTTTAAAGTTCAGCTAAGTTTTTTCAACCAGCCAGAGCAAAGCTCTATTTTCACGATAGCAACCACCAAAAGTTTAATAGGAATATAAAATAAAAACAGTATACAGACCTTTGCAAACACTGCAGATCCAAAAAACAAATAAAACAATGTGATACTATATAAGTCATTAAATGCATCTACTGATCACATACCTATTTTCGAGGTTGTGCATATTTTTACGCGAACTCCGTAGAACTTAGAATCCGTTACGCCCAAATACTGATATTTCTCTAATACTGGGCGGGTCGGTTTGCGGTTAAAGCCTAGGTAAGTGCCTTGGCCTTTTATAGATCTTATAACTGGCCGCCGGGCTGACTGCTTAAAGCTATTTTAGGATAAAGATGTTACTACTTCTGAAGAAAGTAAGTTCCAGACTCTGTTTGTTCTTTCGTAGGAATATTGAATTCCTTTTCAGAATACTGCTTCCAGTCCATTGACATCAGATCAGTGATATGAACGTAAATCTGAACCGAAGTGAAAGCACACAATTCGCTTGAGTTGGCTTGAGTTTTTTCTTATGAATAAGTCGAAGATCAAAAACTTCAATTGATATATGTCAAATATTTGACATATATATTGACGAAAGCTGAAGTTTTCTGCTATATATCGCGCCACATTGTAGCTGAGTAGATCTGAGTACTAAAATTCTGCTATTTGGGCGCACAATGAGATCAAGAACGGGTGCAAAATCTAAAAAAGTATTGATCACAGTTCGTAAATTAATATTGGTTTTGTGTTTTGCAATGCCCACTGAGCAAGGATGGCTTATGAATAACAAAAGCTGCTCACCTTTGACTTTGCTTTTTCAAGAAACACACGAGAGATTAAGTTTCAGGTAAAAACGGCAAAGCGATAAAGCGATGACTCTTGATCCCCATGTTACAGATGGTATATAGTAGACTTGATGGTGGCATTTAGCTTCTTTCTTACCAATCATTTTTCTGTTATTCTGTTATGTTATCTTTCAAAAGTTTTATAAGTAACGGTCCTATTATATCTGTATTCATTTTTGTTTTTTATCCCCCGTAGAAGGTTGTTTTGCAAACCGAAGTATTGGGCAAATATATACTACTGTTTTTTTTTTTTTATTTCACTTCTAGTGTCTCAATCTCTTCTCCTTTCCGTAAGGATCAGTTTGCCGTTTTTACCTACTATTTCAAGATTTTTACTGATCCAGGTCTACGATAGATCCGGCTGCACTCTTCATTGGTTTGTCGCTGTGGTTTTGCCGTTATTATAGTTTTTGATGAAGTTTTATACGGACAACCGTTGACTTTGACATTGCAGACTATGCACAAATCCCCACCTATGCACCACCCCCACGGGGCAGCTAAATTTACTAAACGCTTCAAATACCCCACCTTCTCGGGCGTGATTTTGTATCAAATCCCCTACTGTTCCCTTCTACACCCCACCTTATCCCGAGGTTAAGGGGGGGGGGGGATGCGTGGGTTCGGGGTTTTCGTTCACTACAGTAATGTAATGCAATACTTTCTCACTGACTTGGTACGCCCCCGACTAGTGTCAAGACCTGGGAATCAGTAAACCATTATCGATGGCTTTTTTAATTTTAATTTTTCTTTTCTTTTTATTTTTTATTCACCCATTTTACCCAAGTTTGGTGCAATGCCCCCTGGCTGCAATGTCGTCCCTAGGCGCCGCGATAATAAATACCGAAAAGACCCTGGGACGAGGTTGTTCAGTAGATGGTGCTGCGTTGTGAAGTCAGACCCTAATAAACTGGATCCCAATATTTAGGTAAATGATTCAGAATTATTTTACCAATGATTAGAGGTACTGTCAACTAGTGACAAGACCTGGAAATCTATACACTATTATGATCTATTATCGATGGCTTCATGTTTTTTAACTTTCAATTTTCTTTTAATTTTCTTTTTAATTTTTGCTTTTGTTCATTCATTCCACGATAATGAAAACCGAGAAGACACTGGGGACGAGGGTGCTCTCAGTAGACACAAGATGGCGTTGTTCGGAGCAGACAAAATTTGTGAGGTGATTGGAAATGTCTCGTGGGGTGGCGATGACTTGGAACCTGGATCGATAACACTTTATAAGGACCGATGGAGCGACTTCTACTGTATTGGAGTCAGTAAAACAACAGCAGCAGCAGCACAGCCAGCACTGGTATGTCAATCAATCAATGATTTTTATGCCTGAGCAAGTAATCAGTGTTTTAACCCTTTAACTCGCAATCGTCCATTGTATGTACGAAAAACACCAGTAGTGATTTGAAACTCTGCAGCTTTCACATATCTGGCAAGTGATAGTAATGATCACTTGTTAGGACAAAGCGATAAGTTTCATAGCTTTAACACCCAACTACTTTAATAGCTTAATAATAATAATTATAATAATGCTTTATTTACTTACTCATTATTTTTTACAACTCTATTTTAAAAATACCTACACACATTTTATTAACAAAGTTACTGATAATTTAAATAGTTAATATAATTTTGAGCCTGGTGCTAAATTAACGGTTGAGTTTTCTAGTTAGCCCCCAGCCATAGTTACAACTATGTTAATTACAACTATGCTGCATATGGTTGTTCATTCGACTGCAAATCCAAAAATGCCCATTTCTACTTCCCAGGAAAACAACAAAAAACGCACATCTTTGCATCTATTTTTTTTTTAATGAAAAAAATAATGCTGAATCCAAAAGTGTACATTTGCAACAAACTTCAAACCTGTTCCTCTGCATATACGCCAAAAAAATTTTCCATCAATCTTTCAGCAGATTGAGCAATTACTGTTCATTCAGAGCGGGCTTGAGACAAATGTGAATTTCACATTTAACTACCTCTTATAGAGACAATTTAAAATTTTGCAAATTAGTGTCTCTGTATATATATATATACAGAGCAAAAACTTCGCAGTTAATTAACTGCGAAATATTGCTTCTGTATATATATATGCAGTGAGGAAGTTACATGTAACTGCAAAATTTTTATTTATATATATACCCCATTCAGAGCTACATGTACATGTATTCTTGCAAACTTATAACTCATCCTCATGCACGACCTTAATGCATTATAAACCTACTGTAGGCTTAAAAGTTTTATTAAACAGTATTTTACTGAGCTTAATTAAACCTAAGAGTATACAGTCTTTAATGGTCACTATTTTTTTCATTTGGTAAATGTCAAATAAAACTTTGTGCCCAGCACTTTATAAGCAAATAACTAAAGTTTTAATAATACATACAATGATACAGAATGAATGTGCTGGATCTTTATTTGATCAAAAAGTGCGTGTGTACAGTATGATCAATCACAAGACATGCAGGATTTTGTTCACTATAATCACAGGAAAAAATACCTGATTCCCATTTTGGGATTTTTTTGGGTATTTATAGAACACCCACAAAATTCCCAAATTTGGCAAAGTGAGACAAGTCCCAACCAGCAAATTCCCAAGGTTGGGACTTGTCTCACTCTTCCAAATTTGGGATTTTTTGGGATATTCTTTAAAAATACCCTAAAATATCCAAAATTGGGAACCTGGTATTTTTTCCTGTGAATAATTTATAGTATATAAAACTTGAGCTTAATTAGTTGGTAAATGTGTTTAAAATAACACTAACAGTATGTTGTACCCAGCATGTTAGTTTTAACCTGTTTAAAAGTTGGGGCCACACAACATGCAGGATTTTGTCAAAATAGCTTCAATTATTTGGGAATTCTGAAACCATTACACTTGTTGGCACTAATCCCATGGGAAAACTACATGTAATTTAAAATTGAAATTGTGAATTATGTTGACCAGGTAATTTTTTTTTCAAGCAAACAATTGTTTATATACATGTAATTCCCCTTGACACCTATCCCAAAGTGAGAGAAATAGCAACAAAATAGCTTCAATTATTCAGGAATTTGGAAACCGTTATACTTGTTGGCACTAATCCCATGGGAAAACTACATGTAATTTAAAATTGAAATTGTCAATTATGTTGCCCAGGTAATTTTTTTTTTTCAAGCAAACAATTGTTTATATACATGTAATTCCCCTTGACACCTATCCCAAAGTGAGAGAAATAGCAACAAAATAGCTTCAATTATTCGGGAATTTGGAAACCGTTATACTTGTTGACACTTCCCCTGGGCAAACTAATTAAAAATTGAAATTGTGAATTATATTGTTCCAATGATTTTTTCAAGCAAACAATAGTCTGTATAATTCCCCTTTCAGGGTTGCCACTCATTAGAACATAAAAAATTCCCTGACTTTTCCCTGACCTCAAAACAATTTTCACTGACTTTGCATTGGACAAATTATCAAATAGACCACATCCACTATTACATTTGCTTCAGCTTCTTTTGCAGACCGTCAATATTCTTCTCTTCATTTTAGATCTCTTTACGTTTTTCACGGGATTTTGAACGCATTACTACATTTGACTTCACCAAACTGAAAACAAAATTCCCTAACTTTTCACTGACTTTGACAAGAACTAAGACTTTCCCTGACCTTTTGCAAAATTCCCTGACTTTTCCCTGACCTTGAAAAATTTTTGTTTTTCCCTGACTTTTCCCTGACTGTGGCAACCCTGCCTTTACAGATATCCTAAAGTGAGAGAAAGAGCAAATTAAAATCCCAAGGTTGCTGACCAATAGATGCTCAACAATGTCACTGTTTACTGTGTTCATTAAATTATTCTGTTGAGAAATCAATTTATTTGTATGCCAAAACAACTCTGACCAAGATTTATTACTTCACTGTGACCACCTGATTTCCATCTTATCAGGGGTGATGGGTGTACATCCCGGGGGGGGGGGGGGGGTACTCCCTTATATACACTATATAGGTATAGTGTAACTATAACTATAGTGTAACTATGTGCCGCCCGGTAGGGTAGGGTTTTTGAGGTGCTCAGTATTTTTGGTATTGTTATCCTTAGATATTCCTTAGATAGGGTCACTAAATTGCAGTATCCACCCCAACGTGCAAAATGAAAAAGATATGGTCTGTTAAAACTGTACTACACACCTGAATTGGGCCTTAAAAAGGGTATCAAATTTCGATTTTCTATACATACATGTACACTGTACCCTTAAATAGGGTCAGGGTTTGAGAACCTTGGCGGCACACACCTATCCTAAATTGTCGGGAGTACCCCCCCCCCCCCCCCGGGTGGACATGTACTTGATCTTAAATTAGGGACCCTATGAATGTTGTTTCATTACTGTACATAAATAGAACATACCTTTTACAGAAGTTATTTCTCAGGTGTGTGTGCTCTGACTTGAATGATTGCCAAGTGTTTGTAAGATGCTGTGAGTTGATTCGTTTGATTTCTTGAGTGCATCCCCAATGTAGAGGTCTTGTGAACCTTGACATTGATCAATGCTTTTCTCAAAAAATATTGCTATGTCATAAATCTTTGAAATACTCAGAGAATTATTGTATTTTTACTATTTTTACTTCTTTGTTGACAAATACATGTAAACCATTGTTGTAGAGCTTGAGGTGTGGGATCAAGAGAGTCAGTGTTTTTGGACATTTGATAGCTACAGGCCTATACCTTATTACATGAAATTTTTTGCAATGCATTAACTTTGCAATAATTATTTTAAAGGTTGCATACATGTAATTCACAACACTTTAATTTTGCAAACATTATATATTGTAACTCACTTTAATTTTGCAAAATTTCATGAAAAAATTCTTGATTTTAGGTAAATTATAATATATCACATGATGTTACCTGTCAACAGATTACTGTAGAGCTTTATTATACCACCAACAGTAACAAGCCAAAATAATAAATACAGTTTCTGTAGAAGGCATTATTTTTTTAAGTAGTATTGAATAATCAGCAACAGGAACAATAAAGAAACCATCCAAAAACAATAATTTATAATTTATGTACTGCCTTATAATAGAGGTCCCAAAGTGTATGCAACTGTGAAAGACGTATGTTTTTAACAATCACAAGGAGGCCTAGAAATTCCAATTGAAGTAATAGCTAGAGTGGATTTGTCCTTTAATGATGTTGCAGCTGTTGAGAAGTTCAAAATTTGATTCCTCTTGAAAAAAATATGACTTTTTTTCCAATGGAATACTTCAGCTTTGGTTTACGGTAATAGCTTAATGTTTGATAAGTTAGAGGTATCATGGATCATGATGTGTTTAACAATCTGCATGTAAGGCCATGGAGATGTATGTTGGATGCAATGAGCTTTTAATCGGTTTGTTGTAACTATTTGGTTTTTCATGTGTTATTAAGTTTGTTATTAGTTTGTCTTACATGTATTTAACTTAAATTGTGATTGTTATTTCGCTCCCATTGTTTATGTGATTGAACACTTGCAATACTCTAAAATTGGTGATAAAAAGGTCACGATTTGTACACCTGTATGTACATAATCTGCATATATTTCCTGGAATACACTTAAAATGAAAAAAGATGTTCATTTATAAGTGGCTGTATCTGTTCAGTTCTTGGAGAAACACAGCAAATTAATTTTAAGCTAATTTCATCAGACCATTTTTCATGCATTTTCAATTTTCTTTAGTGGTACATGTTTATTTTTTTTTCCTGATAGTTATTCAAGATGGTTAATATATAGAGACTATATATATAATGGATTATAACCAAAATAGCTGTACTGACTTGTTAAGTAATGAGAAAAAAATAAACTTGTGGTTGTACGTGTGACAGTGCTTTTAAAGTTAATACTGACATCATTCTAGCAGTTTTGAAGAAACCAATCAGACTATCAAAGTTTGCTATATAATATAACAATTATTGTTAAATCTTACATATGTACATGTATAGATGATGAACCTCGGATCCAACTTGGAAAAATGTTGTATCTTCTGCATGCACGCACTACATGTACATGCAGTTTATTATGATCTGAGTGCACTTTGTTGAATTTTTCTGCACCTCTAAACTATTACTAATGCTCACAAAATCAACTGTCTGAAGTTAATACTTTGTTAGATTTAGAGATAATTAGCCTCATCATGGGTACCTACATGTACATGTACACTCTATATTCAAGCTAATGGAGTATGTCACTTTTTTCTTAAATCATAAAAGTTGTAAACTAAAATTGTCATTGGTTCAGTTATTAATAGTGACCTGTACACCTCTTTCAGACATTCAATTTTATTGGTCCTAACAACCTGTTGCTGCTATTGAAGTGCCCCTGTGATCAAATTTTTTATTTTTACATTGTATTACGAACATCAGAAGTCATTTTATTTTAACATTTTATTTCCGAGAATTTATGGCTGCCATTAATCAACCTTGTTCCAAGGCTTGGCTGCGAATGGGAGAAAGTGACGTCAAAGACTCAAACACACCTCACGGGTTGAAATTATATAACAAGAGGCTACACTTAGAGTCTCATGCGCATGAGTATAGGCTAAGACGCGTTGATTGAAGTTACCAATTTTTGTGTGCTCGCTTCGTTTAATATTTAATTTATTGATTCCCGATCAAATCCACACTCGTCTATTACTTTCCAAGTCGTGAATTGTTTCTGTTACATTTGAAAAGACTAATTGAAAAAATAGGCAGTCGAGGACATGCTGTAAAAAGAAAATTGATAATCAATATAAAGGCTTAGCTTTCCTGTGTTACTAAATCGCATGCAACCGGTGTATGGGTTATTCCAGAAATAATCCCCCCCCCCATGACGGATGCAATATTTTTTACCCCTCCCCCGCCCGGATTTCTTGGCCAGGCCGACCAACCCTCGCACCTTGATTTTTAACCCAGATGCCCCCTCCTGCCCGGATTGCCATTGGCTTTTTGTAGGCCCAAAATAAACAGGAAATCACATTCAGGAGACCCGAGATTTTTTTAAAGTTTTCAAATCTTTGGTGAATTGGTCAAACATTTTGTAAATAAACGTTGCGTGACGCATTCACTAAAATCTCTCCGTGATTTTAATAAGACCAAATCGAAATGAAATGTTTCCATAACTTAAAGCTGGTTCTTTAAAAAATGCTTTGATTTTGCCATCTATAATAAGTTTTTCCAGGCTTCACAGTTTCTTCAAAGTGTTCAAAGTGTCCCAAATACACAATTTTGCTTTATGCAAATTTTATGTCAAATGTAATTTGATAGCAAGCTGTTACCACTGAATAAAAAAATATATTTTCTATAAAAGGTTGAAACTTTTGAATGAAACTCATATTTCCTTGAATGAAAATGTCTTTCCTTTGATTAAAAGAGTCAAACACCTTTCAGAATTCAGTGATTTTCTGCTTCTGGAAGTCTTGGCGATTTATTGTATCCTAATTACTGCATGGAACCGGCTAGCGTCTGCGAAAATATAATAAACATCACAAAATAATTCAATTCAGCAACCTATTTTCATTATGCTTTCTAAAATTTCCAACTTTTTCTGTGTAATGGAATGCCAATCTTATCCAGGAAAATGATTCGCGTAATGCTTTCGCTAATAAAAAAAAAAACAGTTCTGAATGGTCAAAGGTACAGAAATGAAATGCTGGCGGCGTTTGAATCATGAGTTCGGATAGCTCATGGTCTTCAAACAAACACTTCGATTCACAGCTCGATTTTTCACTTAAACCTTTTTCCAAACCAGGAAAACACCTAAACTAATCTTTGAAAACAATGCTTGGCCACATTTGGTGAAAGCTGTGCTTGGTAAAGCAGTAAAAAGAACGAGAAAGCTCCGTTTACCTTTCCCACAGATCCAAAGCGCGCACGTACAAACAGAACTGTGTTGACCATCGGGTCGTCTAATCCGAAGCTATCAGAACTGTCTCATCGTACAGCAATCGGGTGAACTCGGCACAATTTCGCGCTTCCAAAAGTCGGACTTACTTACACAGGTGACAACATAGTGGTTACTAGTAACCTAGTAACCACAAAAAGCAATAAAGTCAGTAAAAATCGACATTAATATGACACACATTCCACAGTCCATAATCCACAGAAGTCCAGTCCTGAAGTCCAAATTTTTTTATTAAATCTGATGGGCTGAAGTACGACGCTGTTTTGACTGTTTTGCCGTGTGTTTCTTTTGTTCTTTCTTGAAAAAAGTCTTGAAATTACTCACCACAGGCAGCGAGGACTGCTCCGATACAGACATTGTAAAGAATCGGCAGTAAAAAGGGAATAAATTGACAATATGCTTGTTTTGCATTTTTGCCTCGGAAGAACTCTGATTAAAAATAGCTCTTGGTTTTTTCAGAATCGCGACAAATTCAGCCTCAAGTTGCTGTGTATAAAAGCAACGTTTACCTCGATGGGAGAAATACAGGACTGACTTATACACCAATAAGACCAAATGACGGAAAATGTTTGTCATGTGCATGGGTATCAAGCATTTGTCTTATATTACAATGTACCATAAGAAAAGAAGCAATTTATATTTTAATAATTTAAATAAGATAAGAAGACGTACGTCATGGAGAAGAGTTACTCCTTTCATTCAGTCATTGTACCTACAAACCACGTTACTATTGAATGTTTTATAAGTGAAGGCTGTACCACAATGAAGCCAGTCATTCTTGTGAAGCTAATATATACCTGACGTGAACATTACTAATGTGAGTAGGGTTGTACGAGACGCTGTCGTGACACTTCAGTAACGATGGTTTGCCGGAAGTGAGAGTAGCGGGAAGTCACTAAACAGGAAGTGTAAAGAGCAAAGTGAACCGGAAATGCACAATTTAAAATATGCGTGAATAAATTTGCATGCAAAATCGTGACACAAATAATAATAAAAACAAGAGGCTCCTAGCAGCCTTTACTCATGCGCATGCGTAAGTTAGTTTTATGATATATTTTAAACATGATAAACATAAATAAACATAGATAAACATGATAAGAAGATGTCCGACATGGCGAAGAGTACTCTTTTCGTTCAGTCATCGTTCCTGCAAACCACGTTGTTTACTATTGATTGTATGGGAAATGAAGGCTGTACCACAATGAAGGGAATGATTCTTCTAAGTCTTATATATACCAAACATGAACTTGCTAATGTAAGTAGGGTTGTAGGAGACGCTGCCGTGACACTTGAGTAACGTTCTTTTACCGGAAGTGAGAGTAGCCGGAAGTCATTAAACAGGAAGTGTAGTGGCAAAGCAATAAACCGGAAGTGCACAATTTAAAATATGCGTGCATAAATTTGCATGCAAAGTCGTGACACAAAAAATAAAAATAACAAGAGGCTGTAAGCAGCCTACACTCATGCGCATGCGTAAGAAAGTTTTATGATATATTTTTAACATGATAAGAAGATGTCCGACACGGATTATAGGTATTCCTTTCATTCAGTCGTTCCTGCAAACCACGTTGTTTACTGTTGAATGTTTTTGTCAATGAAGGCTGTACTACAATGAAGCCAGTGATTCGTCTTATATATACCTAACGTGAACATCAGTAATGTAAGTAGGGTTGTAGCAGACACTGCCGTGACACTTAAGTAACGTTGTTTTACCGGAACTGAGAGGAGCCGGAAGTCACTAAACAGGAAGTGTAAATGGAAAAGCTATGGACCGGAAGTGTACAATATAAAATATGCGTGCATAAGTTTGCATGCAAAATCGTGACACAAAAAATAAAAATAACAAGAAAAATGGAGCCGAAACCTTACCTCATGCCGCTTCGCGCATGAGTAATAACAATCAGCATAGAAAATTGCACGAAGAACAAGTCCAAAGTTTTTGTTTCCTTTCGCGTTATTTTCAATACTCATTGTTATTATAATTTCAACCCATGAGGTATGTTTGAGTCTTTGAGGTCACTTTCTCCCATTCGCAACCAAGCCTTGGAATGGCCGTAAATTCTCGGAAATAAATGCTTAAATAAAATGACTTCTGATGTTCGTAATGAATTGAAATTTGGCAAGATGAGTAAGAAAGTCTAATTGTACACGAAAATGTAAAAAATGAAAATCAAAAATTTGATCATAGCCGGGCACTTTAATAGTCATTTAAATTATTTTTGTTTTATTTAAGCCATCACTGTTAAAACAGTTTAAAGTCACACCCAGTATCTGTTCAGTGCCTGCCACAGTGCAACTGTCATGCACAATCAAAACAAGTTTGTCGCTTCTGTTTGTAATACTTAATTGTCCTTTTTTTTATCCCCCACTTTAAATTGATGCAATAATTGTTGAGAAACAAGGTGATGGAAGATTTAATTAACAAATAATTTTAATTCTTAAAGTTTCTTGTTTTGCACATTTGAGAAGTTAATCTATAAATTTCATTTGACCTCCATCATTTTTAAATAAATATACATGTATATTGTTACTCTACATGTAGTCCCTGAGTCTAGTGAGACCATAATTTTTCATAATTACATCACAGTGATTGTTATGACTTGATTTTGTTGGAAATTATGCTTACGCATAGAGTTGCCCAGAGATCTTGACTGGTGATAGTGTGAAATTAAGTTAATCTACTATTTAATGAAGTTTCAACCATTCTTTTTTTCAACAAACTACAGAAAAGGGATGGGGATGGAGGTGTCAAGTGCAACACCCCTTAAAATAAAAAAGGTTAGATACAGCTGTACAGACACATGTTGTGCATAATTTATATTTAATGTGCCAACATCCAGTGTATGTACAGCTGTACGTACTTAGTCAATACCAGGAAATATAAAAGTATGAAGTTAAACTGAAATTTCCAAAGGGGTAGTTTTTTATTATTATTACAAAATTCATTAATAGTTCATAAAGAAAATACAAAATGAAGTGTGAAAAATGAAGTGAAAATCCTGATACAGAACAGCTGTACTGCATCACTGTTACAGAATACTAATAGGAATACTAATAAGCTTCATCACTTTTGTTCTTATAACCCCCTATCCCCTTCCCCCCTTCTTTTCTCTTATACGTTTCCCAAAATTTTCTCATGCTAAGTTTTTCTACTTGAGAGGGCAATAAAATTTACCAGATTTTGGGAAGTGCATTCATTTTACCTAAATGTTTTTTATACGCTTTCCTGGCTTTTTTTGTCAAAACTTTACCCCATTTTTAACCTTTTTTCCGTTTTGTTGGCTGTTCCGATATTTGTTCAGGAACGTTCCCCTATGATCAATTGTTCCTTATTATTTTGGTCCTTTTTACCTTAAGAGGACCAACGTTTTTATAAAGTAGGAAAAAAACGTTCATTCTAAGCTAAAACAAGGCCGTTTTGGTCCGAGTTCCCATGGAATGAATGGAACACATTGTTCCCAAATTGGTAATTCAAGAACAATTTAGGACTGTTTTGTTCTGAGTTCCCATGTGTGAGTGGAACGTATTGTTCCCATATTGGTAATTTAGAAACAATTTAGGACTGTTTTGCTCCGAAGTCCCATCTGTGAATGGAACATATTGTTCCCAAATTGGTAATTCAGACCAATTTAGGACGGTTTTGTTCCGAGTTCCCATGTGTGAATGGAACATATTGTTCCCCAATTGGTAATGTAGGAACAATTTAGGACCGTTTTGTTCCGAGTTCCCATGTGTGAATGGAACATATTGTTCCCAAATTGGTAATTCAGGAACAATTTAGGACCGTTTTGTTCCTAAGTTCCATCTGGATGGAACATATTGTTCCGAAATTGGCTATTTAGGAACAATTTAGATACTGTTTTGTTCCGAATTCCCATCTGTGAATGGAACACATTGTTCCGAATTTGCTAATTTAGGAACAATTAAGGTACCGTTTTGTTCCAAATTCCTACTTGTGAATGGAACACATCGTTCCCAAATTGGCGATTTAGGAACATGTGTTCCTAACAGTAACTGTACCTATTTGGACAGCTTATTCCTTTTCATACTTAAGAGGAACAATTGTTCTTTCTTACTGTAAGACAGCGCTTTAATATAAACATTATTTCAAGGCACCCACAGGCCTGCTTGGGCAGGTTGAACACCATTTCGGTTGCATCACACTGTCATGAATTTTGCACTATAGTAATAAGGGCGTGCAAGCAAGGGCATGTTGTCGCAAGTTTAAACATGCAATAGGTTCCTTTTTTTGTCATGGGTTCCACAGTTTGGTTGGTTTTTGCTAAGGTGAAATATTATTTAACGGGAAAAATGAGCAAGAAGTGCAAAGTGGAATGGTCGAACATTGATGGAGCATCACCCAAACCAAAACGACTTCACTTGGAAAAGGACGAAACAGATCGTATGTATCACCGTCCAATACAAGTTTGTGAACACGAAGGATTTCAAAGTCAACGTGGCTGCAGGAAACACGTGAATAACAAACATAGATGGTTCTTCTATTTTGACGAAAAACCCGATCTGAAAGAAGCGAAAAGCTCGTTGCAAGTGTCGAAGAACTTACCGGTAACAGACGAAGATGATGACGCATCGCGCATAACTGCAAAACAAGCCGTCAGAGCATTTATTCCTTCATTTTCAGTCTCTGGCCATTTTCAGTCTCTGGCCATCGTCCAGCTCAACAGATTGTGAATAGATGCTTTAAATTTCTCAAGTTTTGCTGCGAAGACAAGGATGAGTTGACCTTCGAGGTGATGGATTTCAGCCTGTGTTCACCAAAATATTAATCTGTTGTTCAAGTTCATTGACTATCTGCAAGAAGAATGCAAGCTCGGCTACGGTGGACAGTTGGGCTACATAGACGCTCTTTCGGAATTAATCAATTTCAGAAAAATTAATGGCGCATCAGATGCAGTTCTTCGAAAGTTATCCGCGACAGAGTTGTACCTGAAAAGAGCGTGCAAGACAGTGCAAAGATGAGGAGATTGCAGTGGATCCACAGGATCTAGACATCGAAACGCTAGAAGCAAGAGGGCATTGGGCAACGATGGAGGAATTATTACAAGTTGTAACTTTTCATTTGCCCCGTTATGAAAACACCGTTAAGATGTGCAAAACAACTCCGGGCCAAGTCAACCCTTCGGACTTGACATTTGCCACGAAATTTGTAGCCATGTATCTTTTCATCAAGATGAAAGGATCGCGCCCTATGACTTATCAGTATCTGACAGTCGACATGGTAAGTGCAGCGAAGGAAAATGGGGGATTCATCGATCAGAAAAAGTTCAAGACTGCCAGCAAGTACGGATTTGACTCGTTGATTCTGACCGATACAAGCATGCAAGTACTCGATGGATACCTCACTTTCGTAAGGCCCATGCTAAAACCCCAGTGCGACTTTGTTTTGGTTACGAGGAATGGAGGCCAACACAGCAAATTGGGCGACGTCATGAGCAAATTGGTCTTTGACGCAATTGGAAAGTACATCCATCCCACACGTTATCGTCAAATTGTCGAAACGCAAAGCCTAAACCTGCTCACTAGCAAAGAGCAACGAATTTTGTCAGAAGACCAAAAGCGCAGCTCTGCTGTTGCCAAAGTTCACTATCAAAAGCAGAGATCGCGCGAAGTTGCTGTGAAGGCCCACGAGTGTTTACAAAAGCTACAAGGTACCAAAGGATCAGAGGTGGATGAGGACGTCAACGCGAGGTTTTGCGCTTCTAGTTCAAGTTCATCTTCAACTGAACGTTCAGTTGAAACCGAACACGAGAAAAGCTTGCCCCCGGAAAAGAAAGTCCCACCCACGAAGCACTTGTGCGTCCGTAGAAACGTTTGTCGGGTATTGAAATTCACAGCAGAAGAGGACGATTTTCTAAAGCAGGGGACAAATAAGCACGGTTTTGGACCGCAGTGGACGGCTATTCTAAGAGATCCCGATTTCAAATTTCAAAACGGAAGAACGGCAGACTCACTAAAGAAAAGGGCTGCAATGAAAATGCCCCTTGTTTAATGAGACTCGGCACACAAAAACTAAACATGACAACAACAACGATCAAACTGTGTAAGAAACATGTCCATTTAATTGTGACCGTTGCATCTAATACACACCACTACGATTCTTTCTGCCGCCATAACTTCGACGAGCATGCTTAATCAAACTGGATTTATTTATTAATAAGTGACTTGGAACGTTTTTTCAGCTGTTGTTTTCCAACAGTGGAATAGTGAAAAACTCGTCTTGCGAAGAGCACTTAATGTTTTTGTTTTTTGTTTTGCTTTAAATAAAGATCGCGTTTAAAGTACTAAACAAAGTTCTAGAAAAACTCGAAATCCACGCACTTTTAATTTTGACTTGAAAAATACTTGTTGATGGTGTTCCTTTGCTTTCGGGGTCCGCTTTGGCTGCTGGAAGGCTTCTTGCGCTTGCAAGTCGAATTGGCGCGAAGCAGTTCCTCCGATTTGGCGCAGTTAGCGCTCTCTTCGGGCACATTTCCACCACTTGTACTGGAAGTGATCGCGATGCTCTCGTCGTCCTTTTGTGCCTTTTCAGTGACTTGAACTGCCACCGGTAGTCTCTCGGCAACTCCCGTCACCATGTGGTGGTCTTCTTCTCTTAGGAGACCCAGTGCCGTACATGCCCGCTTTCGTGATGGTCTTTGAGTTTCTCGCACAGGACCCCAATGTTTGCATTCAAGTTAGCGCGAATCAACGGGTCTTCACTGGCTTGATATTTTTGGCAGCATTCGTGAAGTTCTGTCTCGGTGGCCCTTAGCCATGTCCCTTTGAATGCTTTACGAGCGGCTTCTCGACACGCTTCTTTCTCAGCAACCACCTGGGCGTTCTGATATCGCTGAAGATCTCTGGCTATAGGGGATGGCGTTGGCTGATCGGGATCTGTGGGTAGCATTTCCGCGTTCTGGCTCGAAATGCCTCTGTGTTTTAGCCAGGCTTTTTTCTTTTCGTGCCGTTGGCGTTTCAAATAGTCTGCTTTGTGTTTCTTGGTCTTTTCTACTTGCAGAAGGTGTGTAACCTGCCTGTGACGAAGGCTCTCCGGCTGAAGTTGCTTGAGATGGTCTTCAATGACGACGATGACATCACCTGATCTGCCGTCGTCCGATTCACTGTCACTGACTTGCGCGGCGTGTTGTTGAATTTCGTTTTCTCCTGCAGTGGAAACCCCGTTCTCGTTGGCCATTTCGTCTAAGTGCAGTGTGCGCAACTGTTCTTTTTTGTCATCTTGCAAAATACCGTCTTCGGCGGCTATTTGTTCATCGTCTGTGTCCGTTTGGTCGTCCTCGTTATGTTCTCCGCCCTCAAACTCTTTTGCTTTTTCGGTTGCCCAGATCAAGCATTCCATTGGGTGCTTCTTTAACCATGTGGAAGCATTCTTTTTGGGATTGGGAAGACTTTTGAATTGGTATGTGTTGAGTCTCCTCTCCATCGCAGGCTGGTCGGATGGACCAAAGGCAAGCCTTCGTTGACTCGTGATAAGCATGGGGCACCGATTGATAAAGGATTTTGCTGTCTGATACTTGACGTCGTGGGCCGAGTACCCACCTTGGGTCAAGGTTTTCCAGTCGTCAACATCAAGGGTCGATTCTGTGGCCTCGTCGATGAATATGATCTCCGTGAATCGCGTGATCATAGACTTGTTGAAGGCGCGCTGTTTGGTAACTTTGGCCACATTTCCGTGATGAACAAGGCCGAGAATTGGAAAGAATAAGCTCGTCTTTCCACTACTGGTATCGCCTACTAAACACGGAACCTTGTCTTTGTGTTTTTTGTTGTTGTAATGTAGCAACTTGACGAAATCGTTGCAGAATGCAGCCGTGTCTTCTGGGCTTAGGCTATTTTCCAGAATCTCTCGAAAGTATTTCGCGTCAGGCACTTGTGTTGACTCGTACGGGCAGAATGCTCTGGGAGGTACTTTTCCAACTTGGTTTGGCTCAATGGAATCTTTCAAGAACTTCGTTTGCTTGATGGACCAGCACAGACCATTGTTTACTTCTATGAGGTCATAGTCGATCACTTGTGGACGAAAGAGTTCACAGTAGGGATCCGCCAGCAGCTCGATGACTTTCTTCATTTCGCGAACAAGCCGAGACTTGAAGAACTCGTTGACTAGTTTCTCCATTGCGATGGCGATGTTGTTAACGAGGATCGTTACTTTGTCAGCGAATCTTTTTTCTTCACCAGAGGGCAGACGGTTGCTGGATGATAAATGCTGCGTTGTGACGTCTGGCATGAAACCGAACTTATCTATTTGTAGTTTAGCCTCGTTGAGATGTTCAATCGCACTCGCCAAAGATTTTTTGTTTTTTATTGGATATTACTCACATCTAATTACAATACTACAGTACATTACATTACAGTCATGTACAAAATACAAAGTACAGTAAAATAAAATACAAATCTGATTTTGAGTAGTGTTACTATTTAAATCGATGTTGTTAGTAAACAAACTTCTTGTCAATTAAAGGTTTCCATTTCTTATAGTAATATTCAGGTGAATTAGTACTTACTGATAATTATTTGTTTTTCTATCTCTGCTTTGTTTACCACTATTGTTTGATAAACACTTAATGACAGAGGATCTTCATTAATACTACAGCAGTATATGTAGTATTTCGCAAGTAGCAAGAGATGATTAGTTAACTTATTGAGGTAATCGTTACCAATAATTCCATACAATATTTTAACAGCTGATAATTCTAGTTTTATTGATAGGTATGTTTCATTCATCTTTGGCACTCGCCAAAGATGAATGGAACTTTTGGTTGACCAGGGTCACTCTCACCACATTTTCACTGCTGCAGTCGTCCAGCTCCTGGGTAGAAAGATCATCGTCACTGACGACCCTCCTTACTTCGTTTGCGTAGCAATGTTGATATGACGTCGTCACCAGGTTCCGCATGTGCTCATTTTTATGATCTTTCAGAACTTTATAGAGTTCTCTCGTGGCTGGGGATTCCTTTCCGTCTTGCAATTGAACCTGAAATATACAAAAGAGAAACACTTTACAAACATTTTTATCAAAATTTGTTTGCCTCCTCTTCGTTCCACGTTGGCAAGAAATTCATTCTCGATTATTTCACGGTTATTACTACCACCGACAGTACTTTGCATACCGACAGCAACCACAGCAAAAACTTTGTCTTAATGTACTTATAGCGGACGGGATTAACATTTATTATTTCAAAATCTTTCAGTTCTTTTTAACTACTGTGAAAAGTGACAAAATCTGGAATAATTATTGTTTTTAGTCTTGAATCGCTTTACGGTGGCGAATTTACCTTGAAGTTACCAACTCACTCGATAAAACCGAATTTTTGTCTTTAGAGAAGTGCATGCATGTATAATAAATGATGAGAAAATGCTTTACCTGATTAGCAGTGACCTCCACTCCACAATTCAGCAGTGCTTTGTGGACCGAAATCGGGCTGGCAGGGGCACCATTGGGCGTCGTCAACGCGACCCAGTACGAAATTGCAGGACAGAGGGATTTGTTTACGCTTGTCAAATTTCCATCCAACCATTGTTGCGTTGTGGAACTGGGTATCTGACTGGAATGTTCATCATCGCTTGAATTGCTTTCATTGTCAGAATCATCGTTAATGCTCCCTTTTTTCTTCTCTTGGGTCGATATGGCACTTAAGAAAAATGCAACGTTCTGGATGCCTGAAATGTCGTAAAATTAAACGCATCAAGAGTTGAATATGTGCTTATTTTGCTCTGTAATCACAATCGTTGAACAGATACTAACCTGAAATCGCACTATCGCAAGCGTCGCGTTTCTTGCAAATGGAACCCCACGCTTTAGCCAAAGCTCGATCTTTTACTTTGCAGACGCACTTTACGCTTACGATACTGCATCGCCCACTCACTACTGGCGTCAAATAACAAAGTACAGCGCCTTTTATGGCTGCGCTGTTCAGCTGCCGACAAGGTTGTTTGCCTCTCTGCATTTTCCTCTGTTGCTGGTCAATGAAAACTATAATTTCTGCTGTTTATATATCACCCAAACTTGTGAAATTTTAAGAAATAAATCTGACAGAGTGAGCCCATCCTTTAATACCTTATAATGTACCGTGTGAGAATTTAAGGTGTTTGCTACACTGTCGACCTTGACTCTAGCACAATGAGTGAAATGTCAGAAATTCGGCAATCAAGGGGGTTTCTTTACCCCCGCAATGGATTTGTTCTTTTCACAATGCTTACGTTTCTCGTTTGAATTGTTCTCAAAGTAAACATGTTAATGAATAACCGAGAAGGATGATGTAATTATTAGCTGGCCCTGTTTTCAAATCGAACTTGTTAACAATATATCGGGGACAATGATGCAATCGCCCTTTTGTTCATTTTTCTGTGCCTTGCTGTGGCACCATACAACTCAACTGCTATTCAACGAATCTCTCCAGAGACAAATACGTTTCTCAGAAGTTGTCACAATTTATGAACTTTACATTTGCTAATTTACCGTCAAACACGACATCAACGCAGCCCAATGCCCTGTAATTAAGAGAGCTTGTTTGTGCTGCGAGATTAGGTGTTTATTTTCTGGGACCTAAAATCGCCATAATTTGAGGCAACTTTAGGCGATTTGGGGCGCTTTTAAGGTGATTTAAAGCCAAACCCGCGATATAAAAGGCGGCTGGACTGTCCAACTCATGCAAATGAGCAAAATCTGTAATTGTTCTTGCTCATTTGCTTTAGATTCGGCGTGGGCCTTTCAGCCCTTTTCGCCGCAGGTTTGCCTTTAAGCAAATTTCGTCAGAAAATTATGGCAATTTTAGTTGTGCAATTTTGTGCGATTTTAATATAAAATCGTAGTAGTATTCAATAACATCACTTGCTTACTTGTTGTGATTGGATATTAGCCAAGTCTATGCTCTTAAAGATTGTATATGTGCAAATTAAAACACTTCAAATGGTTAATTGCCTTTAGTCGATTTAAGGCGCTTATAGGCGATTTTTAGAACGTGATTTTGGGTCCGAGACAAGGCTTTTGATGAGAAAAAAAATCAATGTTTCTTTTCAATACCTGTAGAACACATTGCCAAAAACGTACACTGAAATAAGCGAAGAGAAATAATAAACAAAAAAATATATGAAAGAATCATGACATTGCAAATTCACATATCCGTAAAATCCGTACAATCCGTGTTTTCCGCCTATGATGAAAAGGTTTTTTGATACGATAGAACTTGCAGTACAAAATGACTGCTGAGTGAATATATTAAGCCAGAAGAAATTTAGTTTTGATGGCGGAATCACGGATATTGCGGATTTCACGGATATATCTACCTGGATTTTTGAAAACGATATTGCTCCAAGTAAGCGTTTGTGAGCGTTCTTGGCCTTGTTTTTAATATAAAGGTATAAAATATAATAGACTGTTGCTAGTCTTTTTTTCGCTCGCTCTTGCTACCTTTTCCTCTTCTCTCTCTTCTCTGTCATTTTCGGGCTGATCGGGCTCATAAAAACCCTTGTTTGGGCTAGTTGCAGTGAAATTGCGTAAATTTTCGTTGAACACGTTTTGAAAAATTCAGGTATATATTTCAAGCAAATGCTGTGGAGTGTTCCAGAAAGTGCTGACTTTGGCCGGAGATTGCTTTTTGGTACTTTTCCTGATCATTGTCGCCAATTCATTAACCGTTTTACTCTTTTCCCTTGATTTATCGTTCGCCGGCGAACGATGAATTGGCATGCTCATTATTAGAAGGGAAAGCCCTCAATCGACTTGACATAAACACTGTCCATCTATTAGCATATGGTCATTTCTTAGAAGCTACTAGTTGAAAGATGCTGTTTTAACTGTGTTAAATTTTCTTTAGTTTAGCTGTACCCTGAATGTATCTGAAAGCGACCAAATTAGAGTAAAAAAATGTGACATTTCTATGTGCACCTCAGAAGTAAGAAATTCAATGCAAACAAGACAACTTTTCACAAAGATATAAAATAAATTGTACTGGCCACAAAAAGCAAAAATCTCATGAAGGTTAACAGTCTCGTATACACCAAACATGTTTCTAAAAGAACTAAAATAATGACAATAAGGCTGGTTTAAGGCATTTTGCTGGCATTATATTGAGACAGGGGCCACAAATATTTGAATTTGTGTCACACATGCATAAGCTTATTATCTGACTGAATTTGTTAAAGCAAGGCTCTAGAAATTTCAAGTACGTTTTAACAATTTCACACTTAAGGCGAATGAAAAGCATTTAAAAGAATCTAGTTAGGCTGAAAATGGCATCCTAATTGCTGACAGTTCACGACAAGTTGCTTTTCGGCAAAAGTGACAAAGCTTTGCAACGAATTCGAAATTAACAACCAAAGCAAGTCTTATTAACCTTTTAGTAGGTCAAACGATACGGTTTATAGCAAACGTTCGCCGCAGATAAATCTAGAACCCAGAATGGGCTATGTAAGGCACTATTGCTTTAACTAAACACAGAAGAAGCTGTTTTATGCCTTGCACGGAATATGCTAAACAGATGGATCGACATACCTGTCACTGACAGTTGATCAGCATTTGTCAACAACAACTCGACCAAGCCGGAAATCACACAATGAAATTCCTTTGCAGCAGTAAAAAGGCTTCCGGGAAACTACCGATACTTTTTCCATGATTCTCACAAGCAAAATATCATCAAATAACTCGAAAAAACTCACGCTCTTGGCAAGTAAACATCCACAAACATTTGTCTTCGCAGTAATTTTATTCGAGTTCCCGGATGTAGACTCGCATTTGACAGGGGAACACGTTCTCTTGCCTTCAAAACAAATTTTTACTAAGTCTGTGGCTGGGTCAAAATTCACCAACAATTCGGCTGCTGTCTAATAGATATGACCCGTAGAAGCTCCTTTTTCAGGCCAAAGACTTGTTACCGCCAAGAACAAAGCGCACAATATCCGTAACCTTTTCGTCTCGGCCCGAGATCAAAAGTGGAACCCGTTTAGCCCCAAAAGAAACGAAATACAGTAAGATATAAGGACGAGGACACAGACTGTGCCAATCGCCAGCTTTCTTTCCCTCACGGGACTTAATGATGTCCTCAGGAAAACTTTGTTCAAGGCGGCCAAAAGGAAATCTACTGAAAATAACCGACAAAGTAAGCCACTGATTTCTAGCGCGCGCACTGGCTTCGAAACGTTTGAGTCTGTCATAGTAGAGAATCATGGGAAGTAACGACAATCTTTGCACTTGGAGGGAAAGGGAGGGGCTGGTTTTAAGATAATTTCAAGCTCTGGAGTGTTCCAGAAAGTGCCCACTTTGGCTGAAAATGGCTTTTTGGCACTTTTTCCAATCATTGTCGTCAATCTATCGAGATAATTATTTCAAGCAAATGCTGTGGAGTGTTCCAGAAAGCGCTGACTTTGGCGGGAGATTGCTTTTTGGTACTTTTCCTGATCATTGTCGCCAATTCATTAACCGTTTTACTCTTTTCCCTTGATTTATCGTTCGCCGGTGAACGATGAATTGGCATGCTCATTATTAGAAGGGAAAGCCCTCAATCGACTTGACATAAACACTATCCATCTATTAGCATATGGTCATTTCTTAGAAGCTACTAGTTGAAAGATGCTGTTTTAACTGTGTTAAATTTTCTTTAGTTTAGCTGTACCCTGAATGTATCTGAAAGCGACCAAATTAGAGTAAAAAAATGTGACATTTCTATGTGCACCTCAGAAGTAAGAAATTCAATGCAAACAAGACAACTTTTCACAAAGATATAAAATAAATTGTACTGGCCACAAAAAGCAAAAATCTCATGAAGGTTAACAGTCTCGTATACACCAAACATGTTTCTAAAAGAACTAAAATAATGACAATAAGGCTGGTTTAAGGCATTTTGCTGGCATTATATTGAGACAGGGGCCACAAATATTTGAATTTGTGTCACACATGCATAAGCTTATTATCTGACTGAATTTGTTAAAGCAAGGCTCTAGAAATTTCAAGTACGTTTTAACAATTTCACACTTAAGGCGAATGAAAAGCATTTAAAAGAATCTAGTTAGGCTGAAAATGGCATCCTAATTGCTGACAGTTCACGACAAGTTGCTTTTCGGCAAAAGTGACAAAGCTTTGCAATGAATTCGAAATTAACAACCAAAGCAAGTCTTATTAACCTTTTAGTAGGTCAAACGATACGGTTTATAGCAAACGTTCGCCGCAGATAAATCTAGAACCCAGAATGGGCTATGTAAGGCACTATTGCTTTAACTAAACACAGAAGAAGCTGTTTTATGCCTTGCACGGAATATACTAAACAGATGGATCGACATACCTGTCACTGACAGTTGATCAGCATTTGTCAACAACAACTCGACCAAGCCGGAAATCACACAATGAAATTCCTTTGCAGCAGTAAAAAGGCTTCCGGGAAACTACCGATACTTTTTCCATGATTCTCACAAGCAAAATATCATCAAAAAACTCGAAAAAACTCACGCTCTTGGCAAGTAAACATCCACTATTATTTGTCTTCGCAGTAATTTTATTCGAGTTCCCGGATGTAGACTCGCATTTGACAGGGGAACACGTTCTCTTGCCTTCAAAACAAATTTTTACTAAGTCTGTGGCTGGGTCAAAATTCACCAACAATTCGGCTGCTGTCTAATAGATATGACCCGTAGAAGCTCCTTTTTCAGGCCAAAGACTTGTTACCGCCAAGAACAAAGCGCACAATATCCGTAACCTTTTCGTCTCGGCCCGAGATCAAAAGTGGAACCCGTTTAGCCCCAAAAGAAACGAAATACAGTAAGATATAAGGACGAGGACACAGACTGTGCCAATCGCCAGCTTTCTTTCCCTCACGGGACTTAATGATGTCCTCAGGAAAACTTTGTTCAAGGCGGCCAAAAGGAAATCTACTGAAAATAACTGACAAAGTAAGCCACTGATTTCTAGCGCGCGCACTGGCTTCGAAACGTTTGAGTCTGTCATAGTAGAGAATCATGGGAAGTAACGACAATCTTTGCATTTGGAGGGAAAGGGAGGGGCTGGGGGGGGGGGTCGTTTGTTGGTTTTAAGATAATTTCAAGCTCTGGAGTGTTCCAGAAAGTGCCCACTTTGGCTGAAAATGGCTTTTTGGCACTTTTTCCAATCATTGTCGTCAATCTATCGAGATATCTACCTGGATTTTTGAAAACGATATCGCTCCAAGTAAGCGTTTGTGAGCGTTCTTGGCCTTGTTTTTAATATAAAGGTATAAAATATAATAGACTGTTGCTAGTCTTTTTTTCGCTCGCTCTTGCTACCTTTTCCTCTTCTCTCTCTTCTCTGTCATTTTCGGGCTGATCGGGCTCATAAAAACCCTTGTTTGGGCTAGTTGCAGTGAAATTGCGTAAATTTTCGTTGAACACGTTTTGAAAAATTCAGGTATATATATATATTCTTATATATATATTTTCACACGATGTGATGTTACAAAAACAGTAACTCGAGTTTCACGCTCGGTGGCGATCATCAGACTGAATAAAAAGGTCGTTAAAAGGCGTTAAAAAGCAGTTCGCGCGCGCGTATCAAATGACGTATACAAACATATCGTTAAGAATTTGAATTTAAAGTTCTAAGAGACGGGGCAATCCCTAATCAGTTCGATCCTAATTAACTTTCAGTTGCTAAGTAATAGCTTGCGAGGACGGCTGGAACTTGATGTTTTCTGCATAAAACTTGTTTTCATGCCTGCATTTTGAAATAAGCTCTGATCTCTTGTTAAGTAAGGACTGCTCATCGGCGGTCAGGATGCATAACTTCTCCGCTAGACAAAGACTACATTGAATAGCACTGCCTTTATACGCACTAGCGCGCTTCAAAACAGACCACTTGATCGAGAAGACAACCTTACTAGCCTTCAACTCCCAGATGTACTTTGAAAGAGTGGTTTTGGCTGAATGCTTCTCGAGATTGAATGAAAGGTTGTGGTTATTGAAGCGGGTCTTGAATGCGTGTTCGGTCATTCCGATGTAGATTCTGATGTAACATCACATCGTGTGAAAATATATTCCTGCTCTACTGTTTGTATCGAGCACTCTCTGTCCAAGTGACGACAACCACAAATAATTATTATTATTATATTCTTATATATATATATATATATATATATATATATATTCTTATATATATACTTACAGAAATAAAGAGAAGTAATATAATGATAACAATAGTTAACATTCACATATCCGTGAAATCCGTAAAATCTGTGTTTCCGCCATCAAAACTAATTTTCTTCTGGCTTAATATATTCACTCAGCATGAGTGAATATATTAAGCGAGAAGGAATTTATTTGCGATGGCGGAAACACGGATATTACGGATTTCACGGATATATATATATATATATATATATATATATATATATATATATATATATATATATATATATATATATATTCTTATATATATACTTACAGAAATAAAGAGAAGTAATATAATGATAACAGTAGTAAACATTCACATATCCGTGAAATCCGTAAAATCCGTGTTTCCGCCATCAAAACTAATTTTCTTCTGGTTTAATATATTCACTCAGCAGTCATTTTGTACTGCAAGTTCTCTCCTATCAAAAAAACCTTTTTATCAGAGGCGGAAAACACGGTTTTTACGGATTTCACGGATATTTGATTGTTTACTATTGTTATCATTATATTACTTCTCCTTATTTCTGTAAGTGTATTTATATAAAGTTATATGAGATAAATATTAGGACAGGATAAAATATGTAGTTTTGATGACGGAAAGTACAGATTGTACGGAAAGTTGTTCTTATATTTCTTCTCCTTGTTATTGTAGGCATGCTTGCAGTTTTTGCCTTGTTCTGTTTTTTTTTTTTTTTTTAAAGCCATACACTTACTATAGATAGATAGGACTGTTTTGGTCCCATTGTAGTGTTCCTTAATTTTCGGGAACATCGTACTGAACAGCGTTATTAAATGTGACCTTGAAAGTCAAACGAAACTAAACACAGCCCAAAATTGATGGCTGCCGTACCCCTTTGTTGGATCAATGGTCAAAAACAACATTAGATAATCAGCTGGAGCGATTAAGTTCAAACCGCGATAAGGAACAGAAATTTTGGGAAACGATCCCCCTCCTTTTCCCCACTCCTCCCCCTCCTCCTTCTTCCCCCTCCTTTCTCCCCTCCCCCTCCCCTCCCCTTCCTCTCCCTACTTTCCCCCATCCTTTTTCCCCTCCTCCTCCCCCCTCCTTCTGCCCCCTCCTTCTCCTCCTCCTCCCCCTCCTCCCCCCTCCTTCTCCCCCGCCTTCTCCCCCTCCTCCCCCTCCTCCTTCTCCTTCTCTCCCTCCTTTCCCCATCCTTTTTCCCCTGCTCCTCCACCTCCTTCTGCCCCTCCATCTCCTTCCTCCTTCCCTGCCTTCTCCTTCTCCCCCTCCATCTTCCCTCTCCTCCCCCTCCTTCTCTGGCCTTCTTCACCCACTCTAAGGAATAAAAAATAGATAAAATAAATGTGAGCAGCAGAACTGTATAGATATTTACATTGGTGAGCTATTGTAAATACATGTACATGTAATACGTACATTTGTGCTGCTTACAAAAGAAAAATAACAATGATTTAGATTATATACAGTATAGCTGTTCTGTATCAGGATTTACAAACCCCCATTAAGTTTTCATTTCTTTTGTATATACAGTACATAAGGTACATGTATATAACACCATAGCACCATCAAACAAACAGAAATTTACCAAAATGTACAGTAAACCATTCAAAACCTGTCAAGACTATACTTTCTTGACGACTATCAATATTACTATTAGACAGCATGCAGTGCAGGGTTTCATGGAAAGTATGGATCAAAGATCGGGGCTCAAGGATCACAGATCAAGGATTTTGAAAAAAAAGTCAATGAAAAATAAGAGAAAGTTAAAATATCAAAGATCACACAAAAATGAAAAAAAAATGAAAAAAAAACAAATAAATTGAATCTTTCTGTATAAAATAAAGTAAAATGAAATATAAATTATTGTATAAAATACTCAAGGTAATGCGCACGCTATGATTAGTCAAACCATGTTAATTATAACTTGATAAAGCACGCACAAATTCTTGCCCCCTTGTGGTCATTAAATAAATAAAAAACTTGTTCTTCGTGCATTGTTCAGTTATATAAGCCCTGGGAATTTTTTAAAACACTTGAGAAGTGTGAGAAGCACACTTCTCTTGTGCTCTTAATAATTCCTGTGTGTTCTAAATAATTCCTGTTCACTTGTATAACTCAATAATGCACTCGGCGCATTTTTTAAGTTTTAATAATGACCTTGCGAGATCTTGTGGCAAAAGTAAGTCCAGTTGTAAACAGTCAATGTCTTAAATACTTTTATGTCCTCTGTTCAACCTGTTTATACTCCAGTTGTCAGATCAAGGAGTTTGGGGGTGTGTTCTACTCAACATTACATAGATTTGAATTGATTGGCAATTTAATTGATACTAGCAAACTGTTAGGAAAACTTCATAAAAGCCTATAAAATACTGGCTGGGTTTTCTCTAAAATTTTCACTGCTCCCCTCCCCCCTTATTCACTCCCCCACCCCTCTCCCCCACAGTTAAGTCTGGATCACTGCTAAAATATACACTGTAAACAAGAAATTAATTCACAAAAAATAATATGATTCATGATCAATCACGTTTAATTTAAAAGTAATATGTATGAAAACAATTGCATTATTTGCACAACCCTTGATTAATTATTAATATTTTTATTTATTTAGTTTTCTCTTTTTCTTTTTTAGAATATACGATATATTTTTAATGGAATGAATTTTCTTAATCGAAATTAAGTGTCTTTTTTTAATCGAAAGGAATAATGTAGTGTTTTGACTGAAAATTTTTTTTTAGTGAAATCAATTGTAAAATAAGATTTTTTAGTAAGCTTTGTTATCAATAAAAGATTTTGTTTTCTCTTATTTATACAGTGTATTTCCTTATTTGTGATCCTTAAATCTTGATTCCCATTCCTTGATCCAGGATCCATATTTTCCAGGAAACTCAGTGCAGTGCAGTTGAAGCTATTGCTATGATGTTTCCTAGCTTGTGTCTGAAAAGCTGGGTTTGTTTAATACCACATGTGCCAGTATATTACACTGTATATAAATAGTACTGTCACACGTTTTCTCTATTTTCACCTCATAACAATGAAGTCAGCATTTTAGTTACATGTATAATAATGATGATCTTAAGGTAGCTCACCTGGATTTTTTACCCCCAAGTTTGAGCATTAACTACAACATCATTAACAATGCTATGGAAAAACACCACAGCTGTATTAGACAAACTAATAGGAAAATTTGTTAAGACCAGTGTTACATGTATATTGACATCAGAATTGCCATAGCAATGTAAGGACGCAATGACATTTTTTACTTGCAGCCATATTTCTTGGCAGCAGGAGGTTTTTTTGGCAATCGATTAAGGGAGCTTGTACCTCCTATAGTCACCTCCATTGTGGCAAAGTTGGAACAATGACAAGTGCGTTTTTGACGTTTTTGGGGATGCACTTTTGGGGATTATAAATTAATACAGTGAAAAACATACTATCGACATAATTGCCTAATATCTAAAGAAAATGATGCGCTTCGGGGATGCAGTTTCATTGCAATTGCATAGTAGTTTTATTCCATCTGAGATTGTGTGTGAAAAAGTGAAAGGGGTTGCTTTGACCATTGCAAGAAAGAAGGATTTGCCATTTCTGTATGTAATTTGGTCCACGCCTACAAAATTTAATGTGATGATAATTTGGAAACCGCTTGATATATATTTTTTTAAATTTGTCAATCTCGAGATTAATCATCAATTAATCTGGCCTGCAAGTAGCATTTTATAGGGCCTCCAATGTACCAATTTTTTCCTGCAGATTATTTTTGTTTGCATCTCATTGAATAAGAATAGTGCCTATTGTTATTTGCCTCGTTCTACAAAGTGCATCGACACGTGTAAATGAATGGGCCGGGTATTCTGCAATCACTCCGATTTGTGTTTACATATATTGTGATATTGTGATTTGTTTCTAATCAGATCAGTTCTCTTGCAACACCCCTTAAAAAGGTTAGGTACAGCTGTACAGATGTTGGGCTATTAGTGCCAAAACCTCCACTGTATGTTTTGTATGTATCAAGGAAAATACAAAAGAAATGAAAGTTAAATGAAGGTTTAAAAAGCCTGATAAAGAACAGCTACAGTGTATATGATGTCATAAAAATTCAAAAATCTAAAGTACACATCCTACAAAGCTGTTTCTAGCATGCTATGTGGATACCAGTGTTACAATCCTTCCCAAAAATGTTTCGGGTTTCTGCTTCCAATTCATAAAGGTTTTAATATGATGTGTCATAATGCAATTCATCACGCTATTTTAGATAACCTGTGAAAATAAACAAAATTAATTGATCCAGTTGAAAGTTATTTTTTAATTATAGATGCTTATAAGCCAATTTAATGACACTTATTGTGAATACAATATTTTGTGATGAGATTTTCGGTGAATTTGTGGCCGCCATGTTGGTGTCATATCCTCAGTGGGGCACCAAGATGGCCGCTCCATACATTTCTTACTAAAAATGTATAACACTTGTTCGCCTATAACTCTTAAACATTTTGGAATTGAAAACTGTTGTTTAATGCTTCTGAATTTTGACATGACGTAAGTAAAAACACTCTGTACTGTATCACTGTTACAGAAAACTAATAGGAATGCAAATAAACTTAATCACTTTTGTTCTTATAACCCCCATCCCCTTCCCCCCTTCTTCTCTCCCCCTCCTCTGCCCTTCTCCATCACCTAGTACTCTAAGGAATAAGTAATAGGTAAAATAAATGTGAGCAGCAGAACTGTATAGATAATTATTTACAATGGCGAGCTATTGTTATATCCATACAGTTCTGCTGCTTATAAAAATAAATTTATGATTTAGATTATGTAAAGTATAGCTGTTCTGTGTCAGGATTTACAAACCCCATTAAGTTTTCATTTCTTTTGTATATTGAGTCTATAAGATAAAATGGCACCATAGCACCATCAAACAAACATAATCGTCTGCTTCTTGGAAAATTATTCCTAACCATTGTGTACATGTAAATCATCTCGGTAATTTCTCTTTCCTGACAAAATGTAACTATAAAACTGAATTACTTAAGCTAGAGAGCCTTCCTATTTTTTATCGCACGATTCTCGATTATAATGGTGCGACTTCAAAAACTTGCCTGATCGTATTACTACCGATATCAAAAATGAAATTATATGGAACAACTGTAATATTCTAATTGATAAGAAGCAAGTTTTTTTTATAAAAAATGGTTCTCAAAAAATGTTATTCATGTGCAAGATTTACTAAATGAACAAGGCAACTTCTGTAACTTGTTAGAATTCAAAACAAAGTCTAATTTAGATGTACCCTTTACGAAGTTTTATGGTCTTATCAATGCCATTCCTTGCGCGTGGAAAAATACTTTAAAACCGCTTGGTCAAAACAACCTCAACGATACTTCTACCACACCTCTAATCACAAGTTTTATTTATTCAGCAATCTTAAAAAACACTTTCGTACCACCAACCTCTCAAACTAAAATTTTACGATACGGCTTTTTGGAAAAAAATGTTCATTAAGTTTACCAAATGCCTTTTATAGTTACAAAAGAAGTTAAACTCATAATGTTTCAATACAAAATTATACATAACATACTCCCTACTCAAATGAGCCTTTACCGTGACGGTATCTCTGAAAGTGATTTGTGTCCGTTATGTGGGTGTGATAAGCAAACAATAAACCATGTTAATCCAATGCAGTAAATCACTCTCCTTCTGGAATACGTTTCAGGAGTGGTGGTTTGAAAAAGCACGTGAAAGACTTTCTTTAAAACATGGTAGCATATTATATGGCTACTTTGACAATACAAAATACTGGCAGGAATTAAATTACTCAATTCTACTAGCAAAATACTGTACAGTGTATATTCTGCACGTCAAACAGGCGCCAAGGTGAACTATACTTCCGTAACTTCCTGCTGCGAATCCAAGAAAAAATTGAAATAATTAAAGAAACTGAAATTGCAAAGAAATGCTTGCCTATCTACTTTTCGCCGAAAATGGACAGATCTTCTGTAATTAGTATTAGTAAATTTGTAAATGTAATCGTACGTCTGTGTAGTTTTGTGTAGTATCATATTGTAATGTAGTCATCTAAACAATGTATTGTTTCAAATAAAGTTGTTTCAATAAGAAAAGAAAAAATTAAAAAAAAATAACCAAAATGTACAGTAAACCATTCAAAACCTGTCAAGACTATACTTTTCTTGATGACTATAAACCATTATTAGACAACATGCAGTGCAGGGTTTCATTGAATGTATGGATCAAAGATCAGGGTTCAAGGATCACAGATCAAGGATATTTTTGAAAAATAGTCAAAATTCAAAAAGTCTAGATGATAGCAATCAAGTAATAATGTCTTTTATAATCAAGTCAGCTGTTGTTATTTTGAAAAATAATTATAGTCAAAATTAAAATAAGAGAAA
>JAJGOT010000282.1:1047500-1060000 GCA_022457155.1 Cladopsammia gracilis
GTTTTATTAAGAAGATCGCGAGAGTTTAAACTGATTAAATTCCTGTTCAATCTGTAGATAACGGCTTTTTTTTTCAATAAAACCTATGCCTCGTTCGAGTGCCATCTTGTTGTAGCCATGTAATAGAACAACGACCACTGGAGCGCCGGAACGCCTTTGGTGCTCATATCATATCGGGGAGGTATTGTAAAGTTTCAGATTGAATGAAAAAATATTTAATAAAGTAGTAATGAAAATTTGAAGTTTATTGAAAATGAAATTAATCAAATTAATTATATGCAGTGCAGTGCCAAGAATAATAAATCTATAGGTAATAATATCATATATAATAAAATAATATTTTAAGAGGAGACCTCCAATCAGTCATTGCTGCTGGCACCCTTATTAGTTGGTTCACTTATCCTTCGATATAGTCCATCGAGTCGAAGCCGCAGCCACGTTCAGGATGGAGCACGTGGCGAGTTAATCATTAAACTGGAACATGATATATTATGTGAAAAAACGGAGACAAAAATAATAACACGTTTTGAGACAACTGTCTATTCATCAGTGTAAATGCCGTTACTGTGATTTGTACATTATAATCATGAAACTGTCAGTTTAAACTCTGGCGATCTTCACAATAAAACATTTCAAATCGCACTGTTCATCTTTTTGACAATAACAATTTACACCCCCGATCAATTCCGGTGTTTGATTCGCCGTTCCGACGTTCCAGCATTCCTGATTTCATTACAACAAAGATGGCGCTTGAACGAAGCCAACGCAGCTTTTCTCCATGATTTTGACTTGAAAACAATACCTTCACTTGATTTGTGTGCATATCAAGGTAAGAGACTTTCAGGCGAAGTATTGGGTAGTGAAGGATAGCTTTCATTTATTTATTTATTTTTATTTTTCATGACATAAAAAAGACAAAAGAGAAATTGCTTGTGACTCGTGACTCAAACTTGACTCGTGCTACATAAGTTTAAAGTCGAATTGACTTTTAATTATTAAGTTTGTACCTGCAACCTGCAGATTACACCGTCTGTGTATGATATTCAGTTTGTCTCTAATAAGCAACATTGTTTTATCTTACATATATTGTTGTGCTTTGTAGCACGTTATTAAGGTGGATAGAATTTCATCTGAATTTGAATGAAATTGTAGAAGTTTTTATGCGGGTGTCACACAGTCGCGATTTTGCTTCACGATTACCTGACGATGCGAAAAGTGACAAAAATCATGAGTCCCTCGCGAGAGGTCTTAGAGCACTTGACGGGCTCTGATATAGGACTTAAGTGGTCTTCAGTGTGTCTTGAAGGACGTGATAAGTTGGCAAACTCTCACGAACATTTTGACCATGCTCAAAACAATCGTGAGAGTCAGCCGATCTATCTTCGTCGGGTAGGGGACGCCAAACCATCGTCAACTGCTCTTAAGTGCTCTTGACGGTCGGGAGTTGCTCGTTACATCATCTTAAAGAAGACTTAATGGTCGGACATAGTCGGGAACGATGGGAGTGTTGCGATGCACTCAAGAGCTTTCAGAGCGATACACGAGCAAAACGTGTGACTGGCAATTGCATCTCGAGTATTGACGACCAACTTGGCTAAAGTCTGCTCCGGCTCACTGCCGATGGCTTCAAGACCTTTTCAAGATGGTAAAAGAGTGACAGAAGATCTATCCGTCCTATTGACGTTGTACTCAACACCTCAAGGCCAAAAAATAAACTGATGCCACGACGACACATCCTGGTAACTTTAAGTATAAATAGGCTACTGAGTATGCGTGAGTCATTCAGCCGTAATCAGTTGAGCAGTCAACATGAATGCTCGTAGGCTACGTATTCTCCACCAGATGGCTGCAATGCTTGATGCTGAGCAAGCACATGAAGACCTTCTGCTAGCGCAGTGGTATATGAGAAGAAATAGACGGCAGAGGAGGAGACACTGGGTGAAACCTTGGGTGCAAAGAAGACAGCAGTTTGGGCAGTATGATACCATGATGAATGAGCTCAGAGCAGAAGACCCGGAAGGATTCCAGAACTTCATGAGACTGCCCCCAGCACTGTACGATGAAGTGCTGGAAAGGATCAGGCCACGGATCACCAAACAAGACACTTGGTGGAGAAAAGCCCTTGATGCTGGACTCAAGTTTGCTGTGACAATGCGGCATCTAGCTTCCGGTGACAGCTACAGCAGCTTGAAGTGGGATTTCCGAGTACCTGGGAACACCATATCCGTATTTGTCAAAGAAGTCTGCCAAGCAATAATTGACGAATACGCAGAGGAAGTCATCCAGTGCCCAACTACAGCTGCTGAGTGGCGTGCCATAGCTGACGAATTTCTCAGGAGATGGAATTTCCCACATGCTTGCGGTGCTTTGGATGGCAAGCATGTGGCCTGCAAGTGCCCTGCCAACACTGGTTCACTATACCACAATTATAAAGGCTTTTTCTCAATCACGATGATGGCTCTGGTGGATGCTGACTATAAGTTCTTGTGGATAGATGTAGGACCTGATGGCGCCTCATCAGATGCTCAGATCTATAATGATTCTGAGTTGAAGGAAGCACTTGACAACCACACCATCGGCTTCCCTGACCCTGAACCACTACCTGGTGACAACAGAAATATGCCATTCTTCTTTCTTGGAGATGATGCCTTCGGTCTGCAGCCTAATTTGATGAAGCCATTCAGTATTCGTGGTATGACGATGGAAGAAAGGATCTTCAACTACCGCCTTTCCCGAGGACGCAGGGTTGTAGAAAATGCATTTGGCATCCTGGCTCAGAGGTTTCAAGTCCTACTGTCTACGATGCAGCAAGATCCAGAGACAGTGAGGATTATTGTCCAAGCTTGTGTATGCCTCCACAACCTTATGAGGATCCGATACCCGGCCCTGCAGCCTGGAGCAGTGGATGTTGAAGATCATCAAAATATATTAGTCATCCTGGGTGAATGGAGACGTGGGCGTAATATGCAAGATGTTGTGAATGTACAAGCTCCCAATCGTGACACCAAGAAGGCTAAGAAGCAGCGGCTGTACCTGAAGCACTACCTGAATTCACCAGCTGGCTCAGTTCCATGGCAGGACAGAATGGTTAAACCAACTCATTGAGAAAACTCAACATATAACTGTGTCACTGCTTTTCTTAGACCAGTAAATGACCTGAGTCATTTCGGTTGTGACATGTCATATTTTATGTTGTTCATTTTATTGGATGACGTCTAATTTCTACAGAGAATGTAGACATCATTTCATGTTTAATGTCGGTTTGAGAAGAATGAGAAGAAAACCCATCACCATATCAAAATTCAAAAATTAGACACATAAATTTAATAAGTAATAAACAAAATTAGTACATTTGTTTGCTATTTTCTAGGAGAATTGACATTTAAAAGTAACACATGAAGGTAATAATCCAGTTTTTTAACATAATCCCATAATGTTTATATTATCTCGAAATTTAGAAATTTGCATATAATAAATGTCACTGATTTAACGACAGTCATAATTATTATCCGGTGAAACATGCCTGGTAACTGTGGCACTGATTTGGCCCAAATCGCTGGGTGATGTCACTTCAATGTAAGCATCCAATGGCTCACTAGAAAAGGCTGCCATCTGCAGTTTGCCTACTAGGACCTGACGGTTGGCGCTGAGACATAACAGTAGTTGACACTGGGGCTCTTGTATTCCAAGATGGTTGGTTGCCAGAACCATAGCAGAAGTCCGTATAGGCTGCCTGCATACTCGCTGGATCGGGCATACTCCTGAGTCGAGGTTGCAGCTGGGTGAGCTCTGCTCTGTAGCCCGTTTGCTCATGACGAGGCCTGGAAGAATGTGATTGGCTCTGACTCTGTCCCAAGTAATGCCACAAATTACCCTCATTGCGTGCCTCATTCCATCCTCCAGGAGAATAGCTGGGATATGTTGGCTGAGGTTGTTGTTGGCGCTGGTTAGTTACGGTCGAAACTGGCATAGGAGGTGCTTGCTGATGAGTGGTGGGACTGGTGTTGGTGTTTCTGGTGGTGTGCTTGCCTCCTGCAGCTGGAGTGTATCGTTTTCCTCTTGAAATCGGAGGAGCATTCCAATCGACTCCCTGCGGAACCTGTAGTTACAGAATACAAAAAGAAAGATAAGTAAAAATGCCCAGTTATAACATTTGCAATTTTTTAAAAAAATTATAAAGTTAATTTAGAAAGTTTACATTATTATAAAACAAAATTAGAATAATCTTTAAAAGTTACATAATAACCTAGACCATAGAGTCTGATGGAGGTTGTCTGCCACAGAGCTAAACCATGTTATGAAGCCAGCTCTCTCAGATGTGGGCTGAATTGGTCTCTGGGGTTCTGGCTCAGCAGTCAATTTCATGATATGCGACTGAAATTTAGCTGCTGCTGCTGCTGCTGCCCTCTGTGACATCTGTGTCATGAAAGTTTTGTCTGCTTCCTTCCTCTTCTGAGCTGCGGTCTTCTTGCCAAAAGGTCCAGCAGAGGACGGAACATTGGTGGAAGCAACAGTGGAACCAGGCACCACAGGCGAGGTAGGTTTGGACCTGATGACCGTCTGTTCTTGCCCCTCGATGACCATCATAACATCAGCCATGTCCTCCTCCAGGTTGGAATCGCTTCCGTCGGCATCACCACCGGCACCGGCACGAGGTATGCCACCATCTTCTCTTGCAGCTATCTTTTGCTTCATCTGGAAGTACACAATGCACATAACACATAAGTAAAAATATCAGGAAGTAATATCAGAAAATAATATGATATATAGCTGAAATGAAAGTCATTTGCAGTAAAAAAAACTAGTAATTTCACAATACTTACACTGACTGGCACTTTCTGCTTGCTTTTCCTGATGTACTTTTTGATGAAGCCGAAGTTAGCCATGATCCAATTATCCCTATCAGTCAAATCAGTCTCAGGCCTCGCACCATCACCAGACTTCTTGTTGATCAACTTGACATATCTGGTCCGGATAGATGTATACCACAGCATAATGGTCCCAACTGAAAACACAGAAAATGAAACACCATAGACATTATATTACGACAAGTCTCGGCATTGCTTACATTTCAAAATGTCACAACAACATGAATTATTATTACATAGTATACATAAAAGAAAATTGTAAATATTTTTTTCGAATTACCATCTAACCCCATTTTGTCGGCCTGTGTCTGCCACACCTGCGAACTGAGGACCTTGTCCTTGTAATCCTTGGACTTCATATTATACAGAAATGTGTTGACCTGTAAAAATTCCAACATGGACTCCTCCTGTTCGTCGGATAGCATGCCCGACTTTTTTGGCTTCTGCTTCTTCTTTTGTGTGACATCTTGTGGAGAATTGGAAGTGGATGGAGTAGGACCAGAACCAGCAGTCTGAGCACCCATAACATCCGGAGGAGGAGAAGTAGATCTGGGAGGGCTAACAATGGCCCGAGTAACAATAGCCTCAGTCTCACTGGCCTCATCTGTCCCATCTGCTCTGTGTCACTGGAAGATGATGAACAATCTGTTATCTGCTTCCGTGGCTTCTTTGCAGGGACCTTACTGTCCTTCCCTTTACGCTTCCTGCCCTTTGGAGGCATGGTGTAACAATGAAGTAATAATAAAAGAAATTTCCGGAAAAAACTCACGCAGGGCTGCTCTGTTGAAGATGTCGTACACTGAAAATAATCAAAATCGGCACAGGTCTTTTTATACTCGTGGTGTACACGGTTGTACCACGTGATCCACTCTTTTTGCGCATGAGCAGCTCGGGAGCCGCTCGTGAGCCGCTCTAATTGATCGCCAGTCCCACTGATAGGTCGCCAACAGATCGCGAGTAGGACGCGAATGAACGTGGATTGCTCTGTTACGGCACGTCTGTTGATCGTGTATAGCTCGTTTGTAACTCGTGTATAGCTCTTGACAAACGTGAGTTGGACTTCACCTTGTGGTATTTTTTTATTTTGACGCCACATTGCCTACGTTCTTTTCGCGATATTTTACAAATTTAGATCGTGAAGGTCGTGAGCTGATCGTGAGTTTAGGTCTCGACTGTGTGACACCGCCTTTAAGGAAAGGATTGAAGAAAGAAAATTAGTTTTGAAACAGCAACAATATCTATAATATATATATAATATACCCACACAAGAGCACCCCGGGTTGATGGCGGACTGTTTTGATGTCAATCTACTGATTATAAACTTCATATTCTAATTTTAAAACTTTATTAAATCTAATTTTACAAATCTTCTCACCCTTTTTTTAACCCGCGAATATGCGCAAGCGTAGTGAACGGGTTATCGGTAACGGTGGCTAATTCACTCACTCACTCACTCGCTCAATCGTTCCATCACTCAGCTGTAAACTTTGTGACGTAATGCTTTGTTACGATTGTGTTTCGTAACAAGAACAACGTGAATCCAGCAATAACAATACCGTTAACTAATTTGTTGTAAACGAATATAAACAACAATAAGCTTAAAGATGTTTCGCATTTGGAGTCTTTAAAATGCCACATTAAAATTGATCTAAAAGGATTTTTCAACCGAGACACGCGTTTTGATGCGTATCTACCCACGCAACCTATGAATCTATGAGCGATGGTCGAGTGGTTTGAGGTTTAGGCTTTATAGTGCCGGGAATGACAGTCAGAAGGAGCGAGTTCAAGTCACGCTCAGGACCCTTTTTTTTCGGACTGGACATTATGAAAGTGACGTACTGTTTTTTTTTTTTGCGTTCGTCAAAAATCCCTACATTTAATTTTAAAAAAATACCGAACCGTGTCAGTGTGAAGACATAAGCTTACCGCGATATTGTGTTACGCGTTAGCATTTCTTATTCACGGGTTGGCTCTTTTAATAGCAGCCTTTTTTCCTCTCGCACACCTAAAAATTCACAAAGCCTTACATAACATTCATTTACAAACCTATAATGGAATTTTTAGAGTTAACGAGATAATTCCGTAAAACCAATCTCAAGTAGCAAGAAAATAGCATTTTTGGTGTAACGATCCCCCTGAATAAGGTAACCAATCTGATGAACAATGCAAATCCCATTACTCATACATGTGATTGAAGGGTTTATGCAAAATCTATCATATGTGACTATTTAGCCTTGAAATCCAAATTGCTCCAAATTACCTTTATTTTGGCACAGGTACTGGTTTAATCATGTAAGAAACTTATTAAAAATAATTTATTTGTTTGAGCAAAAGGGAAAAATAAGAATTCAGCTTATTACTTTTCCTTAAACCTCAAGCCATCAGCACAAAAGAGATTTTTTGGTTTCAGGAAATCAGTAATGCTTCACTTGTCAGTTGGTTCAGGTTTTACCAAAACGTAATAGCTGACTTAGTGTTGAGGCCATTTGCTCAAACAGATAAATACAGAAGTAAGTTTTGTACAGAATAACCAGTATCTGTGACAAAATAGAGCTTATTTGGAGCAATGTATGAGTTCATTGGCGATGAGGTCTCCAGCTGGCTTTAACGTTCATTAAGTCACGGAGCATAGTGCTATAAAATAATTGTAATTTCGAGACAGGAATACTGCATTGGTATCACGATTCTCAGATACTTTTGCCTGCTTTTGAGACGTCAGTATTGGGCAAAAATGTTGATTACTTTGTCACCTTTGGCAGATAAAACACTGTACATTTGTATTTATCCTGTTCCAGGCATTCATACAGTGAGGAGCGCAGTGAGGAGCGCAGTGAGGAGCGAAGGATAGGCGGCGCCAAAGGAAACATTTTCCCCGCCCATTCGCACGCCGGTTTTTATCTCTCCCTGGCCCCACAATCATAACGCCTGTAATAGACCATACCAGGAGCCATTGTATTCCCCGCTCATTAGTGTACCGGTTTTTATCTCCCCCTGGCCCAACAATTGTAACGCCTGTAATAGGCCATACCAGGAGACATTGTATTCCCCGCTTATTAGTGCACCGGTTTTTATCTCCCCCTGGCCCCACAATCGTAATGCCTGTAATAGACCATACCAGGAGACATTGTATTCCCCGCTCATTAGTGCACCGGTTTTATCTCCCCCCTGGCCCCACAATCGTAATGCCTGTAATAGGCCATACCAGGAGCTGTTGTATTCCCCGCTCATTAGTGCACCGGTTTTTATCTCCCCCCCCCCGGCTCCACAATCGTAACGCCTGTAATAGGCTATGCATACTGTATTCGCAACGATCCACTTCATCAACTTTGTTAACTTCTTTCAAGTTGCAATTCATTCAGAAACAGTCCGTCAATGACTAGAGGTGATAAAGTGGATCATTGTGTTGAATACAGTGTTGTTATAAACAGTCCGTCAATGACTAGAGACACTCATCGACAGTTGTGTTACACCAGTGTGTTAACATTCGATAAAGTGGATCGTTGTGTTGAATACAGTGTTGTTATAAACAGTCCGTCAATGACTAGAGACACTCATCGACAGTTGTGTTACACCAGTGTGTTAACATTCAATAAAGTGGATCATTGTGTTGAATACAGTGTTGTTATAAACAGTCCGTTCTAATGACTAGAGACACTCATCGACAGTTGTGTTACACCAGTGTGTTAACATTCAATAAAGTGGATCATTGTGTTGAATACAGTGTTGTTATAAACAGTCAGTCAATGACTAGAGACACTCATCGACAGTTGTGTTACACCAGTGTGTTAACATTCAATAAAGTGGATCATTGTGTTGAATACAGTGTTGTTATAAACAGTTCGTCAATGACTAGAGACACTCATCGACAGTTGTGTCACACCAGTGTGTTAACCTTCGATAAAGTGGATCATTGTGTTGAATACAGTGTTGTTTTCTGCCAGACGTGACAAAGTAATCAACATTTTAGCCCCTCCTTCGAAGAGAATTGTGAATTTTGGTTTTGAACACGAGGAACCCAGTAAAAAGCCGCGGGAAATTTTTTGATTAATTTGTATTGACGTCTCAAAAGGAGACAAAAGTATCTGAAAATCGTGATACGACATTGTATTATTCTACTGTGACGTCATTTACCTTTTAAGGAAAAAATAATACACAAAATATCCGAGCGTGTTACACAGTAGATTGCCGTGTTACACATTAGATTGCCGTGTTACACAGTAGATTGCCGTATTACACAGTAGATTGCCGTGTTACACAGTAGATTGCCGTATTAGACCTTAGTGTCCCGGTTTAAAGACGGAAGCTATTATAAATAAAATAATTTCAGTCGAATAATAAATCCCTTATTCGATGGTTTAACAGGTAATACTTGCGGATATTTTGCTGATTGCTCGTAAAATATCCGCGCGTATTATCTGTTAAACCATCGAATAAGGTTTATGTATTGACGTCTCAAAAGCAGACAAAGGTTTCTAAGAATCGTGATACTGACCGGTATTGTAAGGCGTGGGTACAAGTCCGGTTCAAGTCTGAATTTTTATGAAGAAATGGTTAACAGCGTGCACTAAAGGCAAATAGTAAACACTACCGAGTGAGTTGTTGAGTTCAACTGAATTACAAGTTTATCATAACTATTACAATTTTCTCAAATGTGTTTGGTTCATAAATCTCTGTATTTTCTTATTTACATGCAAAGTTGCAATCGGACAGTGATTTTATTCAATGCCAGTTTTGCAGTGATAAAATTGTATCAACGCTTTTGATTGATAAAAAGCCTTTATTCAAGTTATTCTTTTGAATTTCTTCTCAGAAATTGTAATGGCAGTAGGACTTCGTGTCGTCCAATTCTGTGTAATCATAGTCGTGATCAACAAATCTCACTCCCGCCAGGCGGTCGTCCGTTTTGTTAATCAGTCGTGTTTGAAAACAGAGTTTTTAATTATAGGAATATAGGTATTAGGAATTAGGTATTAGGAATGACTAGCATCGAAGCGGAGTATACCAGGTGTGCAATGCCCAAACATTTCACAATGAGGCACTTTCCAAGTAGAGAAAGATTGCGTGCCCGCCAAATAGCAAGTTTTGTAATCATAATATCTATTTTCATTTCTACGTTTTTCTTGTTATTTTCTTTCATGTTATAAGAAATAAACGTTTCTAGTGCTCTCAAAGGTTTGGAGTCGTTAAATCTCCGGGAGCCTAACCATATTGCTTTGGTCTTTTCCACGTTGAGTTGTAGACCTGAAATATCACCGAATTGTTCTACAAGTTTAATTGAATTTTCGACTGAGGTTAAATTTCCTATAAAAAGTGTAGTGTCATCAGCAAATTGTCCAATCTTATGCTCGGTTGAAAATAATTTGATTCCTTGTATAGTGCCATCTTGTCTAACCTTAGCTGCTAAGATTTCAACCCCTAGGATAAAAAGATAAGGGAGAGGGGACACCCCTGTCTTACTCCCCTCGATTGTTTAAAGTAGTCTGTTGTATATCCATTATGTAGAACAGAGCCTTCAGTGTTCATGTACAGCGTCTTGACCCATTGCTTTAAAAAGGTTCCAAAGTTGATCAAGTTCAAAGTTTGCTAGATGAAGTCCCATTCTCTGTGTCAAAAGCTTTTCGAAAATCTAATAGGAGAAGTATACCAGGAATGTCCTAAAGTTTTGTCTGTTACATGATGTCATTAATTAGTCTTATATTTTGTCCGATGTATGTGCCTTTCATGAAGCCTGTTCGGTTACAGTTGATTAAACGCGGAAGGACTTTTTCTATTCTTGAAGCGATTGCCTTTGACAAAATTTTATAGTCAACGTTTAACAAAGTTATTGGTCGCCAGTTAGATAGGACAGATAGCTCTCTTATGTCTGTGTTTTCCTTTGGGATAAGCGTTATTATTCCTCTACGTTGTGAGATGGACAGCTCACAGTCTTCATAAGCCGCGTTGAAACTATTAATAAGATCTTGGCCTAATAACTCGAGAAACACCTGTAAAACTCGACAGTAAAACCATCTTCTCCTGGTGATTTTCCATTCCTCATTGATTTTAAAGCTGTTCGCCATTCTTCTAAGGTTAATTTACCCTCACATTCTTCGTATTCCTCCTCGCATAGTTTGGCATTTGTAAATCTATGTTCCACGTGAATTCTAGAAAGGACTCACTTGTAGCATTGCAATATGAAGTATACAAATTACCATAAAAAGTTTTAATTTCGTCAATTATTTGACTCTCGTTGACTGTGATATGACCCTCGGAAATTTTCAGTTCAGTTAAGACTTTCTTATTTAATTTTTTTTCCATATTGAAGAAATACTTGGTAGGTTTCTCCCCTTCCTCAATCCATCGTACTTTGGAGCGAAACATGGTGCCTTCGGCTTTTTTTTTTCATAAAGACGTCTAAGCTTAATTTTAATTGTTAATCAGTCGTGTTTACAGATCGAATTGGATTCCAATCAGCCTTTTACCACCATTAATCGCAAAAATAAAAAATTCGAGAATAAAAAGGCTGTGTGGTCTTTTTTTGTACTCAAGACGTCAAGGATATTTTCTATCAGTTTGAAATCATGAGAAAAACACGAATTAACGCTCGCGCAACGTAGATGTCCAATTACAGCTTTTCAATTACATAAAAACGTCAGGGATATTTTCGTAGAGAAACAGCAATAATAAACGCATTTAAATGCACCTGATTGATTGTAATTGGTCAGGGTGCCTATTTCTTACGTAATTGGCGCGCGGTCATGTGGGTGTCCATTACAGTTATCCAATTGGATAGCTGTTATTGGATGCTTACGTTGCGCACGCGTCAATCAGGCACACTTAAATGCGTTCTTTATTGCTTTGTCTCTATGAAAATATTCCTGGCGTTTTAAGTAGAATGTAGTTCACATAGACTTTTCAATGTCGAATTTTGTTTTTTGTGCGATTAATTAGTAATTGAACTTCGTGTCGTGCTATTCGAGAAAATGTTGTTCGTAATTTCAAGTTACTATTACTGATTTAAAAAGTTACCCGAACGTTTATCAAGTTCTCACATTTTCGTTTCCAAAGTTGGCTGAAACATCATTTTTGTTCCTTTTTTAAATAATTGATTGATTTCTTTCTCATGGTGTCATTGTATTATTTTGTAAATTAGTAAATGTATTGTAGCATGGCTTTGATCAAAAAAGGTCAAAATCGCCGGACACTGCCCCTTTAAAAAAGAGGTTTTACATTTCTTTATCGGCGATTTATTCGGTCTCATTGATGAGGGGAGTTATGGCTAAAAACAATGATTCAGATTTCTATCCCTTTTAACCCTAAAGGGTACCCTGTAAGGTTCAACTGAGGAAATATAAAACTTCACAACCTAAAATCAACCAAAACTGTATTTTTAATCCTTGAAGGTACGACGGGCATCTCCGTCATTTTTATATTTTTTTCAGAAACTATGGAGTGTCTGAGCTGTAGCTTCGTGGGCTATGATTCCCGGGATCTCCTGGGTTTGCGGGTACAAAAAAAAAATGAATGCCCAGACACTGGACATGCCGTGTTGCAGGCTGAAAACAATATTAGCAACTGGTTTTTGATTCGAAGTTTAATGTCACAACGCGCCAATATCTATGCAAAGCAGGAACCTGCCAGCTTTTATTGGGT
>JAJGOT010000282.1:1080000-1114109 GCA_022457155.1 Cladopsammia gracilis
CGATTATTAGATCTAAGCTAGATTCACGGTTAGGTAAGATTTAGGGTTAGGGTGACCCGTTATTGATATATATTAAGAAAAGCAGTTTTTATAATTAAATTTTTCTTGGGTTTGCCGGATCAAACCAGTGGTCTAGTGGTAAGAGAGAGATGTTAGCATGCAGAGGTTCCGGGCTCGATTCCAGGTAATTATATTCCATTTTTCTTTTTCTGATAGAAAAAATAGTTCTAGAATTGGTGAAATTTTTTCTAAGTGTCGCTAAAATGGCAACGACCGTTTACGAAAGGGAAATGCGCATCGGCGACCTGCCCACCTACCCACAGCGAGACCACTTATAGCTCTCGCTTCCCGTCAACTTGGGAGTAACCGCGTTCCCATAACTAAACAAAACCCTAGGTGAATGAAAGTAAGGGCTCCGGTTTGAATTAATCACAGTTCGGCTGCGAATGTTTTATCTTAGGCCCTGTTCGCACTACAACGAAAGTTTGGCGTTTGCAAAAAAATGGAAAATTTTGTAATCACCAAATTTTCGTTTTCGTTATCCTGTTCGCACTTAAATTTGTGAAATTTTTTGTGTGATCAAACATGTCAATCATACCAAGATCATATAACAAAGATATCGTGACATGTGTTTGTCTTCGCGCGTAATTCTGTGAGTCGAAGTCTGTGAGCAAAGAAAAATGCTCCCGAGAAATGCTTTTATCGCACTTTTTTGCTTTCTGCTTGTAATGCAAAACCTCTTTTTGTTACGTCAACAATTTATTCTAGTTATGGTGGCCAGATTTCGCCTGTTTCGAATATTAGAGCTTTTAATTGAGCTGAGGAGACGCCGCCACCGCCGTCGTTTTCACCCGCACTGGATATTTCCTCGCCCTGTGGAATCTTAGTTTGAAATTCATCTGCACCAGCGCCACTTTCCCGAGACATATGAGAATGGGAAGAGAGTCATTCAACGATTTACGGGAACCAAATTGCGGGAAACTATACCGTCACGTACGCTGCGTAAAATTTGTTTCAAAATATGATGACCCGATAAAAGATGGATGTCATGAAACAAAGGATTTTCTCGCCCGACAAAAAATTCACGGCCTCCAAAACTAGTCGATGGCGTCTTAGAAGTTTGGTGACACATCCGAAAATTTTCGTGGGTGAAAAAAGTCGTTCGGACTACAAAACGCTTTGTGTTGACAGATTTTTTTGCAAAGCAAACATAATGTCGCGTAATGCGAACAGGGCCTTATAAAATATTAGAAGCGATGAAGCTTATTACTATTCTGTGTCAATGACACAATATAGCTGTTCTGTATCAGGATTTAACAACCTTCATAAACTTAAACTTTCATTTATTTTGTATTTCTCTTAATGAATTATTTAAAAATTGATTTTATAATATTGAATGATGTAGAATAATATTTAATTATTATTGTTGTTAGGTTGATGTTTTTAGCTTTGGCGTTCTTCTGTGTGAAATGTGTATCAGGGAACTTCCAGATCCTAGAAGGCGTGACAGACAAGTTGTTCTTGTGACGAACCACGTGTTTCGAGACCTGGTGCGACGATGCCTGCAAGAAAATCCTGAGATGAGACCAAACATGCAACAGATCATTGATGAACTGGAGGAGTTTAATACAACATCATAATTAAACATGTATGTAGGTTTGTTTGGTTAGCTTTTTTTTTTCTCCAATTATTTTGTACATTTTTTCCGTTAGTGCATAATTAATAGAACAAACTGGTTATGAAGCTCAATCAGTTTCAAAAAGAGTGTACAAAGCTGCTTTGTTTTATGTTGAACGAACCGTGACTCTGTACATTGTTTTGTTTAACGTGTGAGCCCAAATGTTTCTACTGGTCAGTTGCTCATGTGCATTTCAATACCTTTTGTATTTTGTGCAGGGTCAAGGCAGACGAACAAAAGAAATGGAGAACAAAAACATTTGTTGTCTAATCACTCTGCAGTGAAACGAAAACAAAATAATTTCTAACTTAGTACCAGTAATAAAACCAGACTACAGGAGGAGGCATCTCGTTTATTGATCACGCATAAACGGCTTTAAACATAGCTGAATACAACTATCATAGTTAACCTAGATCAGACATAATACAAAAAATTACTAAAGTAAAATTTTTAGATTGAATCGGATCGAAAAACGGAGATGCCGTCGAATGACAACTCCTAACTAACAAACTCCTTAAATATTCAATTCGTAACATGATTACGTAACCTACATACCAACGAATCATTCTACATACCAACACGCAGCTATATTACAATAACAACGTGAAAAATTATATATAACAAAAGACTGACTGAGTTTCATAACCAGTTTGTTCTATTAACTATGGTTAGTGGTATTGTATTAAAATATATATGGTTACTTGATGGAAGTTTGTTCAACAAGGATTTTCTGACATAGATTTAGGATACTTATTAAAAGAAAATGATGCTGACAATAGAACACTAAATTGATTCGATTTTTAGAGGCTAGAGTAGACTAGTGTGATGCCTTGAAGACAACTCAGGGGAAAATGAGCAAGATGTTTAAAACCCGTTGACGCTTTTTCAATGCATATATTAGACTTGTTTAAGAGTATTAATTTCACATGGAACACCAAGAAGAGAGTTTAAAACTTCTCTTTAAATATTGGATTTTGTAATAGAAATTATTCATTCGAGAATGAAGAGCTTTTGATGCCAAAACGCGCCTCGGTGCGTTCTCTTTTTTTCTTCAATCATCGTTGTGGGTGATTACACGAAACTGTTGTTCATTAATGAGTGAACTAATCTGGTTAGCATGTTTTAACGGGGAGGGGAGGGGAAGGGAAGGGAGGGGAGGGGTGGGGAGTGTAGGGTTAGGGTTTATTGTTCATTAATGAGTGTGATCTAACCTGGTGGGGAGGAGAAGGGAGGGGAGGGGAGGGCAGGTGATGGGGAGGGGGAGAGAAGTGAAATTTCACGTTTTTAGACGGCCAAAACGCGGAGAGGGAAAATCGATATCGAAATTTTTTTCCATTTTCTTATCACAACATCATGTAGATTCGATCAAGCAAATAAAAAAATCACTGTCATATACACTTTAAAGAAAATTAAAGATGGCGATGGTTAGTTCTCCATCTCAAAGATGCGCCATATTTACAAACCATATCAAAGAGTTACAGCTAGTTACAGCAGGTATCTTGACATGGTCACCGCTCGGCCGTGAAAAAGGAAAGCCGTTATGTAGGAAATTTCATTAAGTTCATTCTCTTGAAAGTGGGCCTTCACTGCATGAAACAGATCATTGTTTCATAAAAGGCACGAGTAGATAAGTCGCTCATGAAAACTTATGATACGTTCAAATATATGCAATGAAATATATTCAGTAGATAGGTATCAAGTATTTGTAGTTAAAGCGGTTTTCACTTGAGTGTCTTAAACCAATTCTGGCCAATCATAGCAGACGCAGACAATCCAATGAACCAATCACAACTCGAAGCAAATACATGTAACCGGCGCCGAGCGCGAGCGAGTCGTAATTAGTTTTGGTTCAATTCTGATTGGTTGAGAAAGTGGCGTGATTATTTATTAACCAATCACAAAATCTAATGATATAAAAGCAAAGTAAATGCGCATTAGTTTGGACACTCTGCTGCAAACCGTTCTAGATAGGAACATTTTATGTGCACAAAAATAAACAATGTATGTTTACAATTATAGTAATGCAGTTAGGTAAGGCGTTACGCTTACTGTACATTTTTTTAATGGACTTCATTTAGGCAATAGTAGATATTCCTTGTATTTTTAAAGATGATTTTTATATGAGTACAGTAAAAAGCCACGTATAAGAACCTACATTTTTCCAACTTAGCCTAAATAGGTTCTTATAGAAATGGTATTTAGTGGGAGTTTAGGCTACTTAGGTTCTTAAATAGGTTCTTAATTTGATAGGGGCACTAGCGATCAGCACAGATAACTTCTACAGGGCATATGTGATATGGAAAGCCATTGATGCATGACATAGCTGCAAGGAAGTTTCAATGTGCTTCAAAAACTGTGACTTCGAAAATGAGAGAGACACATGGGACTGTATTCTCAAAACAATTGGCTGTTTTTTGGTGTTGCGGAAGTCATTGTTGGTTAGCTTTTGTGTTGTGGTGTGGGTATTGTTCAGTGTCTTTTGAATCTTTTGTTTTACGTCATTTGGTGATCACACCATCCGCAACACCAAGAAACTACCAAACAATTGCATTGTGTAATCCAGTATTGGCGCAGACATTATATGGTTTTCATTTTAGTTCATTCTTTGAATCTTACTGACTTAAACCCAGAGTAAATTTTTTTTCTGTATTTTCATCTGTGCCTTCATTTTTGTGAAATAAGAACCTATTAAAAATTTTAGGCTTAATAGGTTCTTATGAAAAGGGGGTTTGAAATGAAAATTTTAGCCTATCAGGTTCTTAAATTTTAGGTTCTTATACGTGGGTTTTTACTGTATTTCAGTAGGAACTATCTTTTTTCGTTATTTTCTAATATTTTTAGAGCTTTTGTAGGTGGCTTCAGCCTCATCCAATATATCTCAATGTTATAAAATCAAAAACAAAAGCTGCGAAAGACCAGGCATAGCTAATCAATGATCAATGACGTCAATAAGTATCAATGGGTAATCAATTAATTAATCATTGAGTTTTGCCAATACTCAATGAGTAATCAATGATTAATCGAACCCAAAAAATTTTCTGGGTCAATGATTACTGTAAACTTTATTTTGACGCCAAAAAAAAAACATTTCGATAAATTTTCGATCTGAAGGTACACTGTAACCTTAAAAACATCTTAATGAGCAAATGGCATTTAATTCAGAACCAACCATTGCTAAGAGCAATATACAAAGAGCCTCCACCTATCTCATACAAAAAAGGAAAATCCTTGGGGATGTACTTGTTAGAGCAAAACTCTAAAGGTCACGGTTCCACGTTATCACGAGCTTATGAGTCGTGTCTGGCCTGTCAACACCTCTTTTAAGCAAATCAATGACTAATCAATGACCAAAAATTGCGTGGGTCATTAATTAGTCATTGGTACTCATTGAGTATTGGCAATACTCGATAAGTAATCAATGGATTACTCATTGATTACTCATTAGTAGGTGGTATAAGAGACTTCTGAGACACCCCCAAATTCCCCTGAATTTCACACAAATATTTCCTGCAGATTTGAACAAATAATACATTATTTTTCATCAGTTCAATTCAACAGATACCACGCAATTCTGATGAGTTTGAGCAGATTTGACAAATTGCGGAGTTGTGTGAAAACTGACAGAAATTGTTGAATTTTTGAGATTTGTTGGGTCTGAAATATTTGTGTGAAATTCAGGGGAATTTGAGGGTGTCTCAGAAGTCTCTTTTACCACCTACTAACGCCCAAATGACCACAAGACAAAATCTTGAAATTGGCCAATTTCAAGATTTCTCCGCTGAATTTTCACACGAAAAAATCAATCATTTTCCAAAATCTCACGCTCATTTGGGGAGAATATTTCTTCCATTCTCCAATGCCCCAACGCTAGATCAGTTTCATTTTCCAAAATTTCATGCTCATTTTGGGGGAATATTTCCCCCAGTCTCCAATGCCCCAACGCCAGCGTATCAATTCCATTTCCCAAAATCACTCTTTTGTCATCTTCCGCACTCAACGCAATTTTGGTCATGTTTTCCGTGAATAAATGGTGCCCTCTGCTGCGAAAAATAGTTTGCCTCCTGAGTTGCTTTTGTTTTGTCCTCAAACATTTCACAAAGTTTGCATGTCTCAAACTCTTCCTGATCATGCATTTTTTCACTCCTTTTGCCTTTTGTTCCTCCGTGGTTTTTGCCTTTTGTTCCTCCGTGGTTTCTGCCTTTTGTTCCTCCGTGGTTTCTGCATTCTTCTCCATCAGGAGAGAATACAGTTTCGGTCTCAGGGCGACAAATTCTGTCAAAATGGCACCCTCGCATTCATCTTTCATCAACCCAATCTTTTTCTTGTTCCCCGGCACGATTGGCATTCCATTCAACACTGCTGGATGCTCTGGGGAAAAATCATTTGTGTCAAACCATTCTGCCACATCCCCCGCAATGTCAGCAAAAAAATCTTCCGTTTCAATCTCCAGCACCAAAGAATCTGTGTCGGTATACAGGAGAGAAACATTTTCCCACTTTTTCTTCACATATTCATAGTGAAAATCATACATCAAAAGTTTGGACAAATCCAAGATTGACATCCCAACAAAGATGGGTTTTGACATGACCACTCGCGTTTTCCTCATCTTGACTGCAATCAGAAACTCATCGAAAATTTTCACATCGGCGAAGTTGCATTTATTCACCAGCTTTTCTGCCCTTTCCGCATCTTTCACCAGTTCGATCGTGACTCGGTTTCTCAGGTTTTCCATGGTTTTCCCAAAGACTGAGTTGTTCATGAGTTTGAAGAAATCTTTTTCAAACTTCGTTTTTCCCTTGGATCTCAGGGCAGTGTTTTTGTCAATATAACATTTCATGAAATTTGCTTCTTCGAATTTGATTCCTCGCCTGATCTTTTTCAACTTCATTCCGGCGGAAAGATAAAACGCCAGATTGCGTCCGTGCAAAACCATGCCTTCTTTGTCCCTCAGATTTTGCGTGAGTTTTTCAATCCCACCCAGCGCCAGTTTTTCCGGAGCCAGGGGAAAATCATTATGCTCGTCATGCAATTCTGGGGGATAAATGAGATCAACTTCCAGAATGCAACCTTGACCTTCTTCTTTCACAAACTTTTCCCAGTTTTGCAAATCTTCTTCGCTCATCCATTGGAATTTCCCAACTGGAAGAGGCTGCGACATGGCCCATCCATAAAGGTTGTTTGCGTCCAAATAAACCAGGAAACGAGATGGCTCTTTTGGATTGAAATTTTTCATATATTGGTTGTTTGCTTTCGCAAATCGCTTGAATGCATTTGCGTTTCCTCCCCTGATTCCTTTTTCAAACATCAACAACTGTTCCACATCATCTAGAAGTTCCAACTTCACTCCGGTCACTTTCAGCATTGCATCCCAAGCCAACCCAGGGGTGGTAAAATAGTGCGCGGGATCCAGTTCATAGTTTTCTTCGCAAAGTTTTCTGAAACTTTCCATGACATCTGCAAGCAGCAGCACATCCGTTTACAGATAAAGATCGTGAAATTCGCCCATATTTTTCACTTCAAATTCTTCCCAGACTCGCTGGGCATGGGCAAAATCTTTATCTGAGACTTTTTCCTGATTCAATCTGGAGAAAAAAGCGGCTTTCTTTGGCAGTTGTTTCTCAAACTTATCAAACCCATCCATGAATTCATAGGGGAAGACTCCTTTTCGCCGCATCAAATCATTTTTCTCACCAAAAAATCTGGTGATTTCTTTCAATTCTTCTTTGGGGAGATTTTTTGCCAGCGATTCCAATCCTGCCAGCGTGAATTTGAAGGAATCCAGAAATCGAATTTCATGTTTCACTGAAAATTCTTTCCCTTTCTCCTCATTCCATTCTTTTTTCAACTCGAATTTCAGGGAAAAGGAAATATATTTCTCCTCGTTGTTGGGAATGCATGTCACGCTCAAAACTTCATCCATTGTCCCCAAAGCTCGCACAAAAAGATGCGCGTCATAGTTTGCCAGATTGTGAAAAAACACAGGGGTGAATTTTGGCCTTTGAAACTTCAGGTTGCAAGATTGATGCGCTGCTCCCCTGAATTTTCCTGAGAAGTGACAGTGATCCCTCACCTTGGACAGACTTTTTTCTCCAAATTCTTCTCGACACAGCCAGCACACTTCCGCTTCTCGAAATGATTTCCATTCTTGGTTGGTCAGGGGAATCATTTCCTTTTTCGGCAAATTCAAGTGAGCTTCTCTCACTCGGGAAATCAATTTCCGAATAAACTCTTTGGGAAGTTCTTCATTTTCATTTGCAGCTCTTTTCAACACAGGCTCCATTTGCAAAAACGGGGGAAACGAGATGAAACGCAAATCCGCAGGGAATATGCTCGTGGGTTTTTTGAGTTCCCCCCAGCGGTTTCAAAATTGACTCAAAATCTGCATATCCAACAACAGGCAGATGCATCATTTTTGGGAAGTTTTTGAAGGAACAAGTTCCTCCTGGAAGTTCAATTCTCGCGGCTTCAAAATCTCCGCAAATGGTTTTGTGTTTCTCCAGACTTTCCACTCTGGGAAATGAATTGAGGCATCTTTTGCAGAAAAATCTTTCATGCCCATTTCGCGAAACTTGAGAGCTTGCCAAGCGGGAGAAATTTTTCACCAGACAATAATGCGTTTTGAATTCTTCTGTCAGCAGAATCAAATCCACATGAAGTCCCCTTTCTTCCTTGGTGATTCTCAGGGGAAAAACAAATCCATTCCAGCCAAAAACGTTCACTGAAATGTCAGGATTTCTGGCCTCAAAAAACTTGATTTTTTCCACGGCCATGGGAAATTCGCAACCATCCCAATTCATCTCTTCCGTTTGTTCACGCAAAGTCGGTGTGATTCTTTCCGGATGAACTTTGACCATATTTGCGGCTCTGCCCAAGCACCATTTGAAACACATCTCATCTTCATTTTGCATGTTGATCACGGCTTTCTTGTTTGCCAAATCAGCAGGCAGTTCAATCCACCCAGATCCTCGCAGGGGGTTCCAGCGCACAAAATGAATTTCCAAACGCAAAACTCTTTCAAACATCCAATTGGATCCCCTGCGATTGAAGTTTTCCAGATTCTCAATCATTTCTCTTTCCATTTCATCCAGAATCTCTGGGTTGTTCCCCAAATTCCTTTTCTGCCGGGAATGGAAAAATGGATTTTCAATCACTTCCTCCCCAGAAGCCAAATTGGTTTGGGACATTTCCACATTCAAAACGCATTTCACTCTTGTTTGTGGATTTTCTCGCAGGAGCCTGAGAACCAACCATCTTGCTCTCCGGAAAAACTCTTGGGGAGAAATGGAATCATCTCCTTGAATAAAAAATTGTCTCGCGAATCCTCGCAAAGCGGATTGCCCTTCTTCCACGGCTAATCTCTGTTCCCACAATCTTCTGACTTGTTCTTTCAATCTTTCCACTGCGGGATTGGCTCTTCTCCGAACATCCGCGTCATCCACACTTTCCAACCAATTTGTCCAATCGATAACCGTATCTACATTTTCTTCAATCGCTCTGGGAATGACTCTGGAGGGAACAATTCTTCTTTCCGGAATCAAAAAAGGCACATTAATTTCTGGATTTTTGTCATCTAGGTTGGCTCGTCTTTTTCGAGTTTTTGGCTGATTTTTTCCCCCTCCTTGCCAAAGATTTTCAACTAAAAATTTCACCAGGTCATTTTTCTTCAATCGCGACCAACCTCGCAAATTTGTCGATCGCGCAAATGATTGCCATGCAGCTAAAGACATTTTTAATGGAGAAAAAAACCTTTTTCCCCCATTCAAAATGAAGTTTTCAATTCAGGAAGAAGGAAAAGAAAAACAAACTTTTTTCACATTCAAAGAAGCCAGCGAAAAAACGGGGCTTCCCTCCAAAACGATTTTGCGAGTTCTCAAATCGGGCAACACTAAATATACCAGAAGAACCGATCAAAAAGTGTTCTGGATTCAGGAGGAAGACGCAGAACCTTTTATCCGGATTGATGGGGAAGATTTTTTCACCGCGGAGGAAATTCAGGAAAGATTTGGATTGTCACGCACAGTTTTTTTCAATCAACTCTGCAAGAAAAAAACTCATTTTCTGGATTCAGGGGAAAAATCGCACGAAGTCACTTGGGTTTCTCCCAGACTGGAGAAATTCCTGAATCTCATGAGAGTGAAGGCTGCGGATGAAAAATTTATGTGTTCTCGAGCAAGAAAAGGAATGCCCAAAGTTTACACCGGCATTAATGCTGCTATGGACAAATGCGTTGAAGATTTTCAAGCCACGTTTTAAATTTTTTATTTTTCGGAGAAAAAAAATGTCAGGAAAAAACAAATCCAGACCTTCCCAAGACGAAGAAAAACAAGATCTAATCTGGGAAAAAGCGTGTGAAATGGAAAAAAGCTTTCAAAAAGCTGTGGATATGGCCACTGGTTTTCTCCCAGTCCGATCGGAAGAGGATCGCGAATTTATTGCGGAGTGGATTTTTCGTGATTTAAAAAAAACATTTTTATCTCACCCAAGAAAATGATTCCCGCGAAAATAACAATTTCTGAATGCTCTCTCGACAACCCCGTGAAAAAATCTTCCGGAAAAATCTCTTTCTGTCTCCTCCCATGCCTTCACAATGACAAATGGCTCAAAGTGAAACTCCAAACCAAATTCAAGATTTTCGCTCATCAAGGTGACTCGTTTTCTCTGGGAATCACTCTTCCGGAAGAAAACATCAAATTTTTCAAAGATTTGGAAAAACATCTCAACTCTGCTGCGATGAAAAAGAAGCAGGCAATCAAAGAGATTTCCCCGTCTTTTGCTCGATTTCAGGAGGGAGATTTCATTCTCGTGAAAATCGACAAATCCGAGCAGGAAAAGATTTATGCCAAGATTTATCCCTCCAAACTCAAGCACACGGATTTCTCCTGCAGATTTTGGGAATTGTGCGACGATGGGAAGAAAAAACCAATCCTGAGGCAAAAAGAACTCATTGGCATTCCTCTCCGGGGGCAAGTTGTGTTTTCAATCAAACATCTTTTCTGCGGAAATCTGAAAGCCATCACATGCATCGTGGATGAAGTTTTGGTGGAGGAAAAGGTGGAAGCTGCCTCGGAATTCGATGAGTTTGAGGACAAGAATGAGGACGATGAAGTTTGATCTCGCTGAGATCAGGGAGAAAACTTTTCCAGAATTCAATTCTGGAAAAGGCAGAACTTTTTTTCAGATTTGTGCAGATCCGCAGAATTTGCAATGAGTTGATTCAGTCATCATTTTCTCAAACAATTCAGTTTGTTTTTTCATATCTGCGGCAATCTCTTCAACCCACTTTTCCAAATTCACATAGCTTTCCATCAGCAGGTCAATGGAATCAATTTCGTCGTCACTTTCACTCAGTTTTTTTCTTTTCGCATTTGAATTTGAAGGCATTTTCTTTCCAATCATTTTTTTCCTCAGGGGAAATTTTCAAAATCCATTCAGGGGAAATTTACCCACTCCGGAAAATGAAAATGAATCCCCGGAAAATGCATTTTGAATTTCAAAACCCCTCCGGAAAAAATGGATTTTTCTGGAGCAGAAAATGCCTTCCAGAAAAAATGGATTTTTCTGGAGCAGAAAATGCCTTCCAGAAAAAATGGATTTTTCTGGAGCAGAAAATGCCTTCCAGAAAAAAATGGATTTTTCTGGAGTAGATATCTATTCCAGAAAAAAAAATGGATTTTTCTGGAGCAGATATCTATTCCAGAAAAAAATGGATTTTTCTGGAGCAGATATCTATTCCAGAAAAAATGGATTTTTCTGGAGCAGAAAATGCCTTCCGGAAAAAATGGATTTTTCTGGAGCAGATATCTATTCCAGAAAAAATGGATTTTTCTGGAGCAGAAAATGCCTTCCAGAAAAAATGGATTTTTCTGGAGCAGATATCTATTCCAGAAAAAATGGATTTTTCTGGAGCAGATATCTATTCCAGAAAAAAAAAATGGATTTTTCTGGAGCAGATATCTATTCCAGAAAAAATGGATTTTTCTGGAGCGCAGATTTTCCACGTACATTTGCTCCGGAAAATGATTTTGAAAATGAATTTGAAAATGAATTTGATTTCTGGAAAAAATATCTGCTCCAGAAAAATAAATTTGATTTTTCTGGAGCAGATATCTGTTCCAGAAAAATGAATTTAAATTCTGGAAAAAATATCTGTTCCAGAAAAACGAATTTGAATTTTCTGGAAAAAATATCTGTTCCAGAAAAATGAATTTGATTTTTCTGGAGCAGATATCTGTTCCAGAAAAATGAATTTAAATTCTGGAGCAGATATCTGTTCCAGAAAAACGAATTTAAATTCTGGAGCAGTGATTTTTCTGGAAAAAATATCTGTTCCAGAAAAACGAATTTAAATTCTGGAAAAAATATCTGTTCCAGAAAAATGAATTTAAATTCTGGAAAAAATATCTGTTCCAGAAAAACGAATTTAAATTCTGGAAAAATATCTGTTCCAGAAAAATGAATTTAAATTCTGGAAAAAATATCTGTTCCAGAAAAACGAATTTAAATTCTGGAAAAAATATCTGTTCCAGAAAAATGAATTTAAATTCTGGAAAAAATATCTGTTCCAGAAAAATGAATTTAAATTCTGGAGCAGATATCTGTTCCAGAAAAATGAATTTGAATTTAAATTCTGGAGCAGATATCTGTTCCAGAAAAATGAATTTGAATTTAAATTCTGGAAAAAATATCTGTTCCAGAAAAATGAATTTAAATTCTGGAAAAAATATCTGCTCCAGAAAAACGAATTTGACCCCCTGAATTCGCCGGAGCATTCCTCCCATATTATTTGGAGGAAAATTTTTTTCCAAATTTTTTTTCCAAATTTAATAAATGAAGGGATGTCCGGGGGGATGAAAAATCTCCCCAAACGGATTTTGTGATGAAAAATCACCCCCAAAAACGGATTTTGGGATGAAAATCCTCCGGGGATTGAAAATCTCTCCGGGGTTTGAAAATCTTTCGCTGAAAATCAGCGGAAAATTCAAAGCCAAGAAATTTTTCTGCCCATGTCAGCTAAAACTCAGTTAACTAAATTGGAGAAATGATTGGCTAAAATTGAGTTTTATCCAGATAAAATGGGATTTTAAATGTGTTATTTCCCCTTTTCTCAGCATAAAAACTGTTGAATTTTGGAATCCCTCCGGAAAATGAAAATGAAATCCCTCCGGAAAATGAAAATGAAAATGAAAATGCCTCCGGAAAATGAAACCCCCCCCCCCAGAATTTGAATTTGACATTCCTCCGGAAAATGAAAATGAAATCCCTCCGGAAAATGAAAATGAAAATGCCTCCGGAAAAAAATGAGTTTTTCTGGAGCAGAAAATGATGATGTCATGATGATGGTTGCTCCACTCACTGGGTTGGAACCGCGTTGAAGAATGAAAACCGTGACATTCAAAATCCGGAAGTCAGATCCAAATTGTTGCCAATAATTTGATTCATCTTCCTCTTCATTTGGGAAGATCAAACAATCACCGTGTTTTCCTTTCACAAATCTTGCAAAAATGAAGTGTTTTGACGGGCGAAGCGGCAAATTCAACAAGTTGTGGCCATTCAAATCCAAGTCAGCCTCCATGACCATCTTCCCGCCCTCAAAAACGAAAGGGGAATCGAAGACGCTGCTTTCAACATCAGGTTGGGAACCAGCAATGCCATATATGATCAGATTTGCATTTCCTTTTTCGGCTGCTTCGGCAGTTCCTCTCCATTTCAAATCCAGATAGATGAATTCAGGTGGGGAAATCCTCCATTTGTGCATGTGGATGATGGATCTGGAATACCCCGAAAACTTCTTAGTTGATTGCTGATTGACATTCAGACTGGCGCTCACAACGTTGACGCTCACGCCATCCATTGACGCGGGGAAGAATTCCACGCACACGGTGTATTCTCCCTCTGGTAATTTGTACATATTGAATCCAAGTCTCCCAGAGTATTCATTTAAAAGATCTTTTGTGATTTCCAAGTCATAAGCCTTCTTGTTGAAATGATGCGGCGAATCTGGAAAATCACTTATCCCAGTCACTGTCATATGATGTTCAGAGCTGGATTCATCCACATTTTCCATCAGATAGCGGAATGCGTCCTTTGGGTGAGAGGTTGACGTGATATGCGATTCATTGACATATTCTTTAAGTTTTTCTTCTAATTCCATCGTGTGGGCTACCACACCTCCTATCTGGTTATCCACATAAGATTTTGGCGTGGGTTGTCGCTTCAGAGTTGGCGTTGCAATATTGTTGATTTGTTGCGAGTTCATATCCAGGTTTCCGGTCATTGTCCCGCCTTCCAACGAAAGCTTTTTCGCGGATTGGGCATCCACATATCGCATATTTGCGCCCTGATCGGCAACTTCGGGATCTTTCACGTTAAAAATGGTGTGATTTCCCATATCCAAAGCCGTCTCCATTGGAAACGTCTCTTTGCGGGATACGAAGATATTCCTGCCATCATTGTAAGAGATCAGGTTGTTATAATTGGCTCCCAAATCATGCCATGTTTGCTGTTTTGAGTTTTTCACGTTGAAAAGTTCTTTCAAATCAATATCCTTCGTGACTTCATGTGTGTGAGCCGGAGCATCAGGGTGGAATTTTTTCAGAGTGACCATATTCACCGCTGACAAATCCTGGTTTTCATCCGTGTCCAGATTGACGATCAATTTGCGATTCATTTCTATTTCCCCGGGGTTGATGAGTTTTTGTCCCCTGAGATCAAGATCCCCAGTCATATGCGAGGAACCATCCACCTGGAGAGAATCTGCTCGCAATTGCGTTGCAAGCGTGTCAACTTGGTGTTTGGTAATTGCATCCGAATTTCCCGTTCCTTCAGCGATATTGGTCAGGCGTTTCCTTTGCAGGTCGAAGTCCCCTGCTGGCGTCAGCTTGAAACCAACTCCTGGCAATCCATCTTTTCCATCTCGTCCTCCCTGGAAGTTGCTTGTTTCAGACAGCAATCCATTTGAATAACTCATTTTAAATGCTTTCATCAAAGTTTTTGGCAATGAATTTCCTCGGCTTATCCACATACAGGAAAGAGAACGGATCATGCGTTGCTTTCCGATAATCTTCTTTGCTGACATTGTTCTCCCTGCAGATCGCCGTAATTTCTTTGTTGCTTGGGAATTCGAAGATGCAAAAATGCGAGCAATTCAGGCGGATATCTTTTGGTGTTCCGAAATAACTTTGCGAAAGATAAATCACAGAACATTTCTTGTGCCTGCCCTGAATGAAATAATCAATCAATGGCTTTTGGTTTTTTCGGAAACAAAATCATCGAAAACAACCAGCTTTTGATTCTCCCCTGACAATTCAGAAACTGGGATGATTTCATCCGGGGATGCTTCCACAACGTCATACCCAGCTTCTTTGCTGATTGGGCGAAACGTTTTCAGCAGATGCTGATATTTGGTTTGGTCAAGATTTTTCGCATAGAGGAAAATTTTATCGTAGAAGAGCAGCGGGCGGAGGATCATATCCAGGAGAACATTTGTTTTCCCCGATCCTGAAGGGCCACAGATCAACATTCTGAAAGTTCGATCCGGCATGAAAGGGTGACGTTGTTTGAAATTCGTGATTGGATCCTGGCAATCATAATTTGGAATCTTCATTTTATTAATGAACATGACGTTCTACATCTTGTTCTACATCCAAATTCATGTTTCTGGGATATAAAATGAGTTTATTGAATTGGCAAAAAATGGCCAAAAGCAATCTGCTTTGGGGAAAAAAATCAACTTTGTTCACAATGCTATCACCCAGAAAAAGTTGGGTGAAGAGACAAGTCAAATCGGACTTGAAAAAACATTCAAACCCATCACATCGAAACTGGATGAGGTGATTGAGTCGAATTTGGGGTCGCTTCGGCCACTTCCCCGGAAAAAGAAAAAAACCAAACCGGCGGAGATTGATTATCTCCCCGAAGTCGATCCATTTGAAGAGATGGATGTCGAAGGCTTGTTTGATGAGGCCGTTCCATCCCAAACAAAGAAGCAAATTCCAGCAGGGCCGCCAACATATGAAGAAGTTGTGCAAGAGGTAGGGGAAGATCCACCTGAATATGAAGAAGACGATTTCCCAGATTATGCTTTGGAACCGGGCGATGAAGATGAAGATGAAAATGAAAATAAAGCCAATAAAATATTGAGAGAATTTGACCTCACGGATTACAATACTGTGGAGAAAACTCTCAGGGAAAATGTTACAACAGCGAGGAAAATCCAGTATCTCAATGATCTTGTGTCCATTGCAAAGTTCCGCAGAAATCAGTTGAAAGGTTACAAATCATCCTGGTCCAAAAAATTCCAAAGAGGGGAAATAACGGAAGAGCAAAAGAAGTTGCAACATCGAAGGATAGATTACGCAGCCCGAGTTCTGGGTGAATACATAGAACATTATAAAGAAAAAGGGGGACAGATGAAGACGGGTTCGGGGTTGAAAAAAAGAAAAAAAGGTGGATCCATCCGTTTTTTCTCCAACCCCACAGATCTCCTCCAGAAACTTGAGGTCATCGTTGGCTCCATTCTTGCTGGGAATACGAATCAGGACATCAGAAACACTGGAGTTGGCATTCTCGATCTTCTCCTGAAAGAAAACGCCATCAATCGTTCCCAGCATGAGAAGCTTTTCAGAAAGTATTTCAAGCCCTAAAATGGAAATCGAAAGAGAAATTGTCCTGTCATCCTTTTCCGTCAAGACTGGGGGAAACAAACCAGAAAATTTCACAACAAAATTCAATCGACCCATTTTGGATCCAAATTCCCAATATGTTGTTGGGTTGAACAGAATTATCAATATGAGTTTTACGTGGTATAACATCAATGCCGCATTGAAAAATCAGCTGATCAGATTCAGCTCTGACGGTGGGAAAACATTTTCCGATATCGCCTTTCCCGCTGGGGTTTGGGATTATTCCACTTTGAATGCGGCAATTCGAAACGCAACAGGCCCCCTCGCAGGATCCACCCCAGGAAAGAATGAAAAATTCCCAATCAATCTTGCTTTCTCTCCCACAACTTTCAGAGTAACAATCACGCTGGAAGCAAACTGGCAACTTGATCTCGAGAAATCCAACTTCGGCGATCTCATTGGTTTCGAGAAAAAGATTCTGAAAGACAAAGTCAACATTGGCCCCAGAGTTCCAAACCTCAGTCAAGATACTGATATGTTGAACGTTCATTGCGATCTCACAAGTGATTCGCTTGTGGATGGGGAAGAGAGCGATATCATCTTCTCCTTTTCAACATCTGTTCTGCAGGCCTCCTATAGTTTCACTTTGGAACCCATGAGAGTGATGTTCAGCCCTGTGAATAAAAACAGAATAAGCTCCATTCGGATCTGGATCACTGATGGGAAAAGGCGGGTTGTTGATTTGAATGGAGCTGATACAGCGTTCTCGCTTATCTTGAAAAAACAAATAAAATGAAAAGTTATGAATTCTCTCGTTTTTTCCACCCCCAGCTGGGGCGGTTTGTCTTCCGGCATAAAGGAACAGGTGTCATTGTGGACAATATTTTCAAACCAATGAGGAAGATCGCATCAGTCGTCTTCAATAAATTCGCGAAACCCATTGCGAAAAAAGCCTTGGAATCAGGAATTTCTCACGCTGGGGATAAACTCGGCAAAAAAGCAGTTGAAAAATCTGGTGATTTGATCATGAAAAAGCTGGGAAATATGAGAAAGGAGAAGCCACCAGGCAAAACAAAGCCACCAGCTCGACCACAATCAGCCCCTGCGTCAACCTCCGGAGAAAGTTCTGATGCCATATTGAACAGGTTGATCTCTGGGCAAGGAATTCGAAAAAGAAAAAAATGATTTAAAATGGCTTTTCGATCGAATGAATATCTTCAAAGAAATGAATTAGTGCGCTTCCAGCTGGATGACACAATCCGGGCTCCAGCTAATGCTCAACATCAACAAAAAAGTGGTTATAAATTCACGATTAATGACCGATCCGCATTCTATGATTGGTATAATGCGTATTTCGAGGTGCAGTTTCAACTCCAGAAAATAGCAGACGGCGCTGGGTATGCCGCAGCTGACAGAATCACAGTGATCAATGGCGCTCATTCCCTGATTAATCACCTGAAGATTAGTTCTGCTGGAAAGATTGTTTATGAGACTGATAATCTGCATAACGTTACTTTTATTAAAAATTTGCTAGAATACTCCGACGACTTCAGCAGATCAGTCGCCAAGAACAGTTTCTGGTATTTGGATACTGATGCAACAACCGCTAATACGAATCTTGGATTTGAAGCTCGGCGGGTGCAATCTCAAGCAGTTGAAAACAATGGAAACGGCGGTGCAAAGAACGTCAATACGATCATTCCCCTGAATCGCTTTTCCTTTTTCGAAGAGTTGGAGGATAAGATGCTTGTGCCCATGCAGCTGCAATTTGAGATTAAGCTTCAACAGGATAATGAATTAATTCATATGGCTAATGGCACTGATGATGGAAGAGTTGTTGTGAATAGGTTTTTGCTTTGGGTCCCCAGATTGACACCCAAAGATTCTCTTTATGACAAATTTGTCAGTTCATTCCTGAAAGAAACACAATGGAAATATCTGAGGGAGATGTATTCCGAATCAGGTCCTACGCAGTCATCAGGATTCTTCCAGATATCCGCAAGTATTGACAAGGTTAAGCATATTTTTGTTTATCTTAAAAGAACCAATGATGCCGCTAAAGAAGAAGATAGCCCTTATCTCATGGACACTTTCAAGCTGAATGCAGCGGATAATGATTCATCCTTGTCGAACTGCCGGCTGGAATATGGAAACGGAGTTTTCTACCCGGAAACAGAGTACGACAGTGAATCAAAAGTGAGGATTTTCCAGGATGTCATGGCTTATGTAATGAGGAAAAATGATTTTAACACAGGGACACAGTTGAATCTGGCCAATTTCAAGTCTCTTTTCCCGTTGATCTATTTCGATCTGACTTATCAAACTGAAAAACCGACAAGAGATCCCAAACAGTTGATATTCAGGTATCGATTGAACGCAGATGCAGCGGCAAACTTCAATGTACATGCGATAGTTCTCTATGAAGAAGAAGTGAAAATCGATAAGATTGGAAATGAGCTGGTTATTGTGTGAAGCGAGCGCAGCGAGCTGAGCGAAGCGAAGTGTGGTCTGTGAAAAACATATCTTGTCATTTAAAATGACAACATATCACCCATATAAAGTAAATCTGTCGGAAGGGCAAAAAAGCAAGCTTGGAAGAGCATTCAAAGCAAACTGCGCTATCACCCTGAGGCTGAAAAAAAATCAAACACGCGGAAATGATGAACTGATGCTGACAGTCAATCAAAAGAACCGAATTGCCAAAGCCGCATCTCAGGGAAAGGGAGTTGAAATCAAGATATCAAAAACGCAAATCCGAAAAGTGATGAAGCAAGGCGGAAGTCTTTTCTCTGCTATTGTTCCCCTGGCTCGTTCCCTGGCACCCACCCTGGCAAAGACACTTGGACTGTCAGCATTGGCTGGTTTGGCGAGTGAAGGAGCGAGTCAAGTCGTGAAAAAGATAAGCGGGAAGGGAGCGCAGCGACCTCGACTGAAAGGAGGCGGGCAAACGGGCGGATTTCTCATTCCCCAAGATAAAATTCAGAAACTGATTGACAATAAACATCTGTTGACAAATAAACAGAAACAGGATATTTTGACTGCCCTGAAATCAGGAGGACAACTGACGATAAAACCATCAGCAAAACAATCAGGCGGATTGTTGGGAACTGTGCTGGCTTCCATCGGAATTCCACTGGCGCTGGACATGGTGAAAAATTTGTTTGGGAAGGGAGCGCCAAGAGTTGGTCGCCCCAAAGGAAAAGGCGCTCCTAGAGTTGGTCGCCCCAAAGGAAAAGGAGCGCCAAGAGTTGGTCGCCCCAAAGGAAAAGGCGCTCCTAGAGTTGGTCGCCCCAAAGGAAAAGGAGCTCCAAGATTGGGCACTCCCTTCCAACGCCCGCCTCCATTCATCGGAACCTGGGGACGAAAAATTGGGATGGGAAAAAAATCCAAAAAAGGAACGGGACTTCTGCTGGGATCGAAAAGTCCATTCAACAATATCCCAGTTCTCGGGGCGATTCTTTGAAACCCAAATTCGTGAACAAACCCCTGAGCAACCTTGATCTTCTCCAGTGGATTGATTTTCTGAAAATTCCCAATTTCAAAGGGATTTTCGCCAGGGATGAAGCCATGCCCCGAGAACACAGCCCCTGCATCATCAATCTTGATTCGCTTGAAAATGCAGGAACTCACTGGGTGTGCTGCGCTCCCGGAGATCGTGCCCTGTGGTATTTCGACTCTTTTGGGATGGGATTTCCCCAGGAATTCAAAAGTTCCAAACCGGTGATTTGGAACAGCAGTCAGTATCAAAACATCAACAGCGTTCTTTGCGGGTATTATTGCCTGTTTTTCCTCCATCAATGGTCGCAGGGGAAAGATTTCTATGATATTCTCAAGCCTCTCAGTCTGACTGACTCGGGGGAGAATGAGAAATTCATAAAAGAATATTTCGATTGAAAATGAAATCATATTGCGTGAAGGAAAAAAAACAAACTGATTGCGTAAAACCAGCTGGATTCCAGACTGCAAAAAATGGCAGAAAGATGTGGTTTTGCCATTGCGCTTCCTGCGGAATAAAAAAGACAAGATTTGTGAAAGCGAGCGGAGCGAGCCGCAGAGCGAAATCGGGAAACTGAGTCGGCCCTCACAAGGTGAGGGCATTGGTGAACTTGCGCTGACTGGCGTCGCGCATGCGCTGCCTTGGTTGGGAAAAAAGACAGTTGAAATGGGTCGTTATGGAGCCAGTGAATTATTGCGAAACAAAAACACTCAAAAGAAAGCATTGGATTTTGCCCTGGACAAGATGAAACCATTTCTTGCCAAAACCTCTGCTGATATGATGAATGAGCTGTCCACGGCGATTAGACCAAACAGAAAATATAAGACAGATCGAGCAGATTTGGATGGGGGTGCTTTAGATGTTCATTCCCTGATTGGGAAGCTGCCAAGACCAAAGAAAGGTTTCACCCTCCCAGGGCATAATTATACCGGCCCCTGGAACCCACTGGAAAAACAAGTCAGATTTGATGAAAAGGGAAAGATTCTCGAAATTATGCAGCAGCCCACAGGAAAAACAGACGCAGTTGCTATGCAACACGATGTGGATTATTCAGTCTGCGCAAAGAAAGCGGATCCGCGCAAATGCAAGAACGAAGCAGACAGGAAAATGGTTGCCGCTTTGGATGCCATTCCCTGGAAAGAAAGACAGTGGGGTCATGCTTTGGCGAGAAACACAATTCAAGCAAAACAGAAACTGGGTCTCGGTGCCCCAAAAAACGGGAAAAGATTTTGAGTGAAGGCTGGGCTCAAAATCTGGCAAATGAACTTCACCAGCCAATCAGGCGGCGCTTTCCAAAGAGGCGAGTCATAGCATATGGGATTGACAACATCTGGGCAGCTGATCTGGTCGAGATGGGGAAATTTTCGAGGTGGAATAAAGGGATCAGATACCTGCTGATGGTGATCGATGTTTTCTCAAAATTCGGTTGGATTCGTCCCCTGAAAGACAAGCGAGGTCAAACAGTGGCTGATGCTTTCCGAGATATATTCAAGGGGCGAAGCGGAGCTGAGCCGAGCGAAGCGAGGCGAAAACCGAAGATGCTTTGGACTGATAAAGGAAGTGAGTTTTTCAACGCAACAATGAAAAATCTGCTTGATAAAAATGGGGTAAAATTGTATACAACGGAAAATGAAGAGAAATCGTCTGTTGTTGAACGCTGGAATCGGACCATGAAGGAGAAACTCTTCCGGATGTTTTCTGCTAACAATAATACAATTTTCTTTGATAAACTTGACAAATTAGTTGATGAATATAACCGTCGTTTTCATTCGAGCATTCGGATGAGCCCCGCAGAGGCGAGCAAACAGGAAAATGAGAAAAAGGTTTTCGCTAATCTTTTCAACGATATGATTTATGCAAAACATGCCCCAGCAAAATTCAAAGTCGGCGACAGGGTTAGAATTTCAAAATATAAGCGAAAGATATTTGACAAAGGTTTCACCCCGAACTGGACAGAGGAGATATTTGTGATTGATGAAATATTGAGCACAAATCCTGTAACGTATAAATTAGTTGATCTGCTGGGAGAAAAAATCACTGGATCGTTTTACGAAGCAGAATTGTCGCATACTGAGCAAGATGTTTTCCGCATTGAAAAAGTTCTTCGCCGCGATCACAAGAAAAAGAAAGCCTTGGTAAAATGGAAAGGCTATTCCGATAAATTCAATTCTTGGATTCCGCTGAGTGATGTGGAAAAACTTGGCTGAAAAAGTTAGAATATGAATGTTTGCCATTCATATTCATGATTTCTAATCACCGCTTCCTTTCAATTCCCGGCGGATTTCCCAGAGGAGACAACTTTGCTTTTGGAGTTCCTTTTTGAGAATCTTGTGTTCCTTTTTGAGAATCTTGTGTTCCTCCTGGAGATTGGCAAAAGATTCAAAAAGTTTTTCAATTTCATCGTCTCCCCACTCCTCTTCCTCAGCTTCCTCCATCTCTGAATCAGAGACAATGAATTCCTCGTCAGAGGTTGTTGGGGTTTCATCTTCGCTTCTTGTTTCTTCCTCTGAGCAAGTGGAACAATTTTCATGGTCACTCGCACTGAGGCTCGCTTCGCTCGCTGCGCTTTGCTCAACTTCATTGGAAAATGATTTTTCAAGATCCATTTTCTTTCCAATGACATTTTTTGAAGATTGTTTGGATTATTTTTTCTTGTTTCGCCCGTCTGGATGGGAGTTTGAGCAGTTTGAAATCATCTTCATTGGGGCTGAAACCGTTCTTCTTCAACAGGGCGAAAAGAATTTGATTGCAATTGAGAAACTTTTTTCTGCTGAGATGAAGGTCATCATATGCCAGTGAAAAATATTTAAAGTCGTCAATGAGGAATTTTTCCAAGTGCTCATAATCATTTCCGTCGTGACCTGTTATATGATTAAAAATGCCGTGATCGTTGCCATTGACTTTTTTCCATTTGGAAGCTTTGACGAAATCCCTGACTTTTTTTCTTGTGATTTCGTCACGGGGAATTTGGGAGAGAATTTCTTTTTGATAAAATTCGAGATCTTTGAGTGGAATTTGATTTTTCCCCTGATTTTTGCGGATGATATTTTTGAAATGTTCCAGCCTGGGATTTTTGTGAGATTGCCATGTTGTGTGGGTTTCTCGAATAATTTCAGGAATGAAATCGATTTCTTCTTCTTCGGAATCAGACATTTTCTTTGCCGGAAGAGATTTTGGGATTTGAAAAGAATTTTTTTGTGTGGAAATTCAGCGGAGAAATCTTGAAAATGAGCAATTTCAAGATTTGATTTTGTGTGGAAATTCAGCGGAGAAATCTTGAAATTGGCCAATTTCAAGATTTTGTCTTGTGGTCATTTTAGCTTTAGTAGGTGGTATAAGAGACTTCTGAGACACCCCCAAATTCCCCTGAATTTCACACAAATATTTCCTGCAGATTTGAACAAATAATACATTATTTTTCATCAGTTCAATTCAACAGATACCACGCAATTCTGATGAGTTTGAGCAGATTTGACAAATTGCGGAGTTGTGTGAAAACTGACAGAAATTGTTGAATTTTTGAGATTTGTTGGGTCTGAAATATTTGTGTGAAATTCAGGGGAATTTGAGGGTGTCTCAGAAGTCTCTTTTACCGCCTACTCTCATTGATTACTTATTGATTACTCACTGATTACTCATTGATTACTCATTGATTACCCATTAATTACTCATTGATTACTCATTGACTACTCATTGATTACATTGATGACATTGATTAGTTCAGCCTGGAAAAGAGAAGTAGTATTTTTTCTCGTGTATTAAATTTTTATTAAAATTAACAAGTGATAGGAATTCGTATCCAGTTTTATAATTGAATGAAAATTAGGCATTCTAAGAAATGTTTTTAGATTGTTCAATTATTAACCAATGTTCGTGATACTAATTTATAGAGTGAAGAATTAGCAGATAAACCCGTGCGTTCTTGTAAAGGTATTGTCTTACGTAACAGACGCTGGTTAATAAATGAATTAGCAGATAAACCCGCGCGTTCTTGTAAAGGTATTGTCTTACATAACAGACGCTGGTTAATAAATGAATTAGCAGATAAACCCGTGCGTGCTTGTTAAGGTATTGTCTTACATAACAGACGCTGGTTAATAAATGAATTAGCAGATAAACCCGTGCGTACTTGTAATGGTATTGTCTTACATAAGAGACGAGACGCTGGTTAATAAATGAATTAGCAGATAAACCCGTGCGTACTTGTAAAGGTATTGTCTTATGTATGTAACAGACGCTGGTTAATAAATGAATTAGCAGATAAACCCGTGCGTATTTGTTAAGGTATTGTCCTATGTAGCATGCGCTGGTTTATATATGGCGCGGAATTTTGAAGACCTGCGTGAGAGGCCCGCTTCCCTTTCTTTCGTGCAAGCCCCTCGCGACGCATCCTCGAAGTCTTCTCCAATATATGAAGTGGCGCCCGCTACGTTGGCTATAAAGAGGTAATATAGTTGTTACTTAAAAGATGTATTGTACTGATTTCAAGTAGAGTTGTCCTTTATGGACACCTCCAGAGAGGTCAAAGTACACACGGTTGCTCTATATACAACAGACACCTCCGTAATAGGAACACATGGTCCGTTTGGTGCATTGTAGCTTGTGAACGGACTCCTTACTGGGTGTATAGCATTACAGCGGTTAAACTGGACTTTAACCTGAAGCCTAGAAAGCAATTTCACATGACTTTCGATCAAAGCCATTTCAACATTTTCCTTTTGTTGTGCAATTGATTAATTCTTAAGGTTTTCGCCTGCACTTGAAGCTTAAGCCTTGAAAGTAGTCTGATATTTTTGTTTAGCAATTTATAATAAAGAGGGTAAAATTACTGAATGCTGATTAGGTGACAAAGAGGGCATTTTTCCTTAATTGAGGGTAAAATTACTCGCTCCTGATTGGTTGAGCATCAAAATTTCTCACTCGTGATTGGTTGAGCGCGTCATTATCGTTGCATTCAGTTGGCTTGGCGGGATTTTGAAGATAATTTACAAACAGAGTGCTCACATTTTCTGCCGAAGATTTTTCTATAAAAAAAAGTAACACGAAGAAGAAAAGAAGTAACGCGTTTAATATTGTCACGTGAGCTCACTTTGTTTCCCTTGCTGATTACCTGTTAATTGGTGCGTTTAATATACGTGTCGTCACGTGACCTCGCTTTGTTTCTCTTCCTGATTACCTGTTAATTGGTGTGTTTAATATACGTGTCGTCACGTGACCTCGCTTTGTTTCCCTTGCTGGTTACCTGTTAATTGGTGTGTTTAATATACGTGTCGTCACGTGACCTCACTTTGTTTCCCTTGCTGATTACCTGTTAATTGGTGAGTTTAATATACGTGTCGTCACGTGACCTCACTTTGTTTCCCTTGCTGATTACCTGTTAATTGGTGAGTTTAATATACGTGTCGTCACGTGACCTCACTTTGTTTCCCTTGCTGATTACCTGTTAATTGGTGCGTTTAATATACGTGTCGTCACGTGACCTCACTTTGTTTCCCTTGCTGATTACCTGTTAATTGGTGCGTTTAATATACGTGTCGTCACGTGAGCTCACTTTGTTTCCCTTGCTGATTACCTGTTAATTGGTGAGTTTAATATACGTGTCGTCACGTGACCTCACTTTGTTTGCCTTGCTGGTTAACTGTTAATTGGTGCGTTTAATATACGTGTCGTCACGTGAGCTCGCTTTGTTTCCCTTGCTGGTTACCTGTTAATTGGTGCGTTTGGATAACTGACGAATAACTCGATTTTTCTTCTGTAAATGATTTAATTAATTTAGTCGCGTAAAAAGGCTCTACATACTGCTTTTTCCATTTTTCTCTTTGATTTGGTTAATCATATACCGTGTAGCATAATATTTTTGCGGGAGTTTTATTTTGCGGATCGGCGATTTTTGGTGATTTGTGGGAACAATTTTTTGCGGTTCAAGATGAATTAAATTTCTGCTAGGAACTAATGTTTTCGATTTTCCTGTTCAAGCAGCAGAACATTACATCAACTTTTATTACTTGTTGAGTAACGGCACGCTCTACTTAGAAAAATTTCACTGAATTCTATTAAATATTCGAAGGCCGTGATACAGTATATTCTATCACGAGAATGTAAAACTTTAGGGTGATTTTCCGCAGACCGTGAAACGGTGAAATAGAGTGATTTTCTTTAAACCGTGAAATAGTTACTGAGCTACTAGGCAGTAGCAGCCACTATTAGACACTAATTCCATTGTTTTCTTTTCTTTAGTTTTTACAAATTTTGGCTAAGTGATTAATTGCTAGATACTGTTTTACGTTCAAAGTAAAATCACTCTAGTTAGTACACTAATAGAGGTGAGTAGATCTTATTTCCATTGTTTTCTTTTGTGTCTATTATACACTAACTACTAGAAACTGTTTCACGGTCTGAGGAAAATCACTCTAATGGCAAAAAGTAGCAATGTCTGAAAATGCTTTATAATATGACCGTACGGCCCCACTGACGCAATCCTACAGAAAATAGAATCGCAAGGTGACGTGAGCGGGGCCCGACGGGTTGACGTGAGCCGATCCGGAAAAAGCCGTGCGGCTCCGCTCGAGTTCAAGTGACCTCGCACTGCACGACTATTCTTGTACTTTCTAGTCATATATTATAAAATACTTATTGACTGAGTTAGGTCGGGCCGGACGGGAAAATATTTGGTTCTCAGTCGTGGTGCACGGACCTCGCTGCTCTCGGTCCGTACGCCATGACCTCGAGCCAAATATTTTCCCGTCCGGCCCTCCCACTTGGTCAATAAGTGCATATTATTTGACTGAAGGGAGTACATTTTTACGGAGTATTATTTGCGAGAGTTTTTTCTGTAGGAACTTGTCAATCCGCAAAATTAAAACCCGCAAAAATTTCGTGCTACGCGAAACCTAAAGGTATTTCTAGAAGCTAAATTGGTGATTTTGGCTCTTTTTTTTGAGTTAAAGAAACAAATATTTAGCAGGGTCTAATAAAAGGCGTTCCTTTGAATAATGGGATCGTATTGTTTACACTGTAAGTATTATTTTGGAGCCTGAGTAGATTTCCTTCCTTTCTGGTTCACCGGTGTTATTAAATAAACAATTATTAAAACAAGATCAAGTCTGTTGATTGTTTGCTTATGGTGTCTATGGTGAAAGTCTTTGTCGCGGAATACACGAACGGTACCATTAACCATCACAAATGAATTTCTTTTAACGTTGTCAAAGAAGCTTGTGACAGAATTCCTTTGCTTTCTGACGGATATTCACGTTTTAAAAGAAGCTTGTAACAGAATTCCTTTGTTTTCTGAAGGATTCTCACATTTTAAAAGAAGCTTGTTACAGAATTCCTTTGTTTTCTGAAGGATTCTCACATTTTAAAAGAAGCTTGTGATAGAATTCCTTTGCTCTCTGAAGTATTCTCACATTTTAAAAGAAGCTTGTGACAGAATTCCTTTGCTTTCTGAAGGATTCTCACATTTTAAAAGAAGCTTGTGACAGAATTCCTTTCCTTTCTGAAGGATTCTCACATTTTGAAAGAAGCTTATGACAGAATTCCTTTCCTTTCTGAAGGATTCTCACATTTTGAAAGGAGCTTATGACAGAATTCCTTTGCTTTCTGAAGGATTCTCACATTTTGAAAGAAGCTTGTGACAGAATTCCTTTGCTTTCTGAAGGATTCTCACATTTTGAAAGAAGCTTGTAACAGAATTCCTTTGCTTTCTGAAGGATTCTCACATTTTAAAAGAAGCTTGTGACAGAATTCCTTTGTTTTCTGAAAGATTCTCACATTTTAAAAGAAGCTTGTGATAGAATTCCTTTGCTCTCTGAAGTATTCTCACATTTTAAAAGAAGCTTGTGACAGAATTCCTTTGCTTTCTGAAGGATTCTCACATTTTAAAAGAAGCTTGTGACAGAATTCCTTTCCTTTCTGAAGGATTCTCACATTTTGAAAGGAGCTTATGACAGAATTCCTTTCCTTTCTGAAGGATTCTCACATTTTGAAAGAAGCTTATGACAGAATTCCTTTGCTTTCTGAAGGATTCTCACATTTTAAAAGAAGCTTGTGACAGAATTCCTTTGCTTTCTGAAGGATTCTCACATTTTGAAAGAAGCTTATGACAGAATTCCTTTGCTTTCTGAAGGATTCTCACATTTTGAAAGGAGCTTATGACAGAATTCCTTTGCTTTCTGAAGGATTCTCACATTTTGAAAGAAGCTTATGACAGAATTCCTTTGCTTTCTGAAGGATTCTCACATTTTGAAAAGAGCTTATGACAGAATTCCGTTCCTTTCTGAAGGATTCTTACATTTTGAAAGAAGCTTATAACAGAATTCCTTTGCTTTCTGAAGGATTCCCACATTTTGAAAGAAGCTTATGACAGAATTCCTTTCCTTTCCGAAGGATTCTCACATTTTGAAAGAAGCTTGTGATAGAATTCCTTTGCTTTCTGAAGGATTCTCACATTTTAAAAGAAGCTTATGACAGAATTCCTTTGTTTTCTGAAGGATTCTCACATTTTAAAAGAAGCTTATGACAGAATTCCTTTGTTTTCTGAAGGATTCTCACATTTTGAAAGAAGCTTGTGACAGAATTCCTTTGCTTTCTGACGGATTCTCACATTTTAAAAGAAGCTTGTGACAGAATTCCTTTGTTTTCTGAAGGATTCTCACATTTTAAAAGAAGCTTGTAACAGAATTCCTTTGCTTTCTGAAGGATTCTCACATTTTAAAAGAAGCTTGTGACAGAATTTCTTTGCTTTCTGAAGGATTCTCACATTTTAAAAGAAGCTTATGATAGAATTCCTTTGCTTTCTGAAGGATTCTCACATTTTAAAAGCCTCGTTCGCAAGATCCTCTCGGTCCTAACCGATCATTTGCCACCCGATTCGCGTATAATTAACCGCATATAAGCGGGTCTAATTAACATCAAATTACCGCATGTAAGCGGTAAAATAGGCCCTTTTTGCCTAACGGTAGTATTCTTTATATTGCTGACGTTAAACACAGAACTGAGAGAAAATAGCTTCAGTTTAGCACTGATCTGCAGTGTTTAGGGTTAAGCACTGATTTTTAAACTGTTAGCTTTCATTTATGGTTATGGATAACTCTATAAATATGTTAAAACTTACAGTTCCTCTCAGCTAGCCCTCCTTGGTGTAGTGGATATGGGTATTAGTTATGAAGCAAACGACTCGGGTTCAAGGCATACACCCTTCTGATCCTTTTCTTTCTTTTACTAAAAAAAGGAGTTTTACTTTATGTAAAATATGTTCAAGTGAAACACAAAAGCCAGTTTGAGATCAGCTCTATTTTCGTTATTTCTTAGTAGGTAAATAGGGTCTACTTTAACCGCTTGCATGCGGTAATTTGATGTTAATTAGACTCGCTTGTATGCGGTTAATTATATGCGAATCGGCTGCATTTGCGGAGAGTTTCGGAGGAGGAATCATAAATTTCAAACCTCGATTCCAGGGTCCTCGCTTGTCTTGTCTACTAATAGGAGACAGATATCACTGTGGGAACGAGCGGGGACTGAACTCTACATTTGAGCAGTGACGTCACTTGCACCCGAAACATTTACCAGGTCCTTGGAAACGAGGGGTTTCTGTCCCACCCCAGGTTACTCTGCTGGTTCATCTGAAGTTGTTCCAACTGCTTATTATTCCTTATCTTGGTACCATGACCCCATCGTACGTAGAAAACACTGACGCGACGCTCAACGTGGTGAAACAACACGCAACGCGTCGAAAATTAAGAAATTTTGAAAATTAGTTATCAGAGCTCTTGGCGTTGAAGAGCTTGCTGAATGGTTTATGTGTTTCAATGACACTGAGATCCTTGCCGGCAACAACAACAACAACAACTTTATTCTACCCAAAAATCAAAAAAATTAATTTACATGAAAAGAATTAGCAAAAAGGGTATTGGCTTCCTAAAATTACTAGAGAGTTAAAGAGACTAGGAAGCCAAATTACGTGAACTAAATTACAATGCTAGGGTCAGAAGACACACAAACAAATTACACAAGACACAACATAAACATGCACTATTATCTACTAAAGAAAAAAAGGAAGTAAATCAAGCCCTCGGACGTAGACGCAAACGTATACCCCAACCGTGGTACAAGGGGGGAGGGGGGTTGTTGCAACCCCTCCTTGGGTTTTTGCGATGTTGCAATATTTCGGAAATATTTTACATCTAATAGATAGTCCGCGATGTGCTCTACAAGGTAAGGTAAATATTATGGGTTGGGGCGCTGCTGGGGGTCCGTGACGTCATCTAAAATGGCCGCCAAGGTGGCCGCCATCTTGGATTTTATTAAAAATTCAAATTTATCAGAAAAAATGCGGAAATTGCAAATATTGTTTGCTAGAGTTGCAAACTAACATACAATCAAACATTTTGATGCTTTTGGTAGCATTTTATATGTTTTTTTTTTTTTGCTGAAAAAAGGTGAAAAACACGCTTTTTTCTTCAAAAATGGGTTGACCACATGTTACTTATGACGTCAAATCTCGTTACCATAGCAACCGGTTGTCGCCAAACTTTACCAAAATGTGTCTCAAGGATAAATGAACAGCTACTGAAAACGGCATGTGCTAATCTTAAATGGTCTTCACAATATCGGAGAAAAACCTTAAGGTGGGGTGGCAACCACCTCCCCCCCTCCCTTGTACGTCCGAGGGTTAAAGCAGAAAATAAATCATACAAAGCAAAAATTACTATAACATTAGAGAAGTATGAAACAAATCAGAAAATGAATAAATCAGGCTTAAAGCAGCATATAAAATCGTTGAAAGCAAAGGCACAAAGGGTATATTCGCCCCAAGCAGGGCCTCCCATGCCGGCCAGAAAGATGAAAGAGTAAGGTCCACACGAAATTTAGTCCACTGGTCCTTGCAAATGTCCTTTAACATGTGCCGTTTTTAGTAGCTGTTCCTTGACATTTTGGCAAAGTTTGGTGAGAATCAGTTCCTATGATAACGATATATGATGTAAACAATATAAATTAAATGGCTACTATATAAAAGCAGAAAAATGTTTAATTTTATCACATTTTACAACTCTAAATTAAAAAATCACAAAGATGAGAATCAATCAAAAGGAACTCAGAATTTTTTTTTTTCTGAGTCCCAGATGGGATTCGAACCCACGACCCTCCGGATAGTAGTCGGATAACCCTTGCTCACCATACAGTCTCCAGTAGCTCAGTGCATGGTCAGAGAATCCGACTAGTATCTGGAGGGTCGTGGGTTCAAATCACATCACCATTTCTTAGTTTTTTTATGGTTGATTCTCAACTTTGTGATTTTCTAATTTATTTTTACAATTCAAGCATAAAAAATTGCAACTTCCACACTTAAGGCGGGACTTAACCTGAACGCCATTTTTTTGCCACTTAAGGCGGGGGTACATGTGAATTTGAATGAAATTTAAAGAGGTTTGAAGAAGGGACAGAAGAAAGAAAACGATTTTTGGAAAACCAACAGACAGTTTATACCCACGCAAGAGCACCCCAGGTTGCTAGTGGACTAACTTGGTGTCCGTCTATTAATTATTAACTACAAATTCAATTTTAAAACTTCACTACATCTTCAATATTTCTTATTTCTCTTAATTTTACAAATCCTTTGAGAAAAACTATTTCCTCCCAAAAATCACCCAAAAATTTACAAAACACCCCATAACATAGATTGATGAGGTGCAGCACAGAGTTTTTCGACTGCTTGAAACGAGAACGAGACATTTCCATTAGGCCATGTCAGTAGGCGCGGGAAAAATGGTGTTCGTATCGACCCCCGCCTTAACATGACTTTAATGAAAATATCTCGTTCACGCTATTCACCGTGGACTAGCCTGCATGACAGACGCTAGGAAGGAGAGGGAAAGGGAGGATTTTGCGCGTGCGAACCGCGAAAGGAGGGAGCTACCTTCCTACCTACCTTCCTACCTACCTCCACGCTCCGCGCGCGCCGAAAATCTCCCTTATCTTCCGTATCTTCTTTCTAGCGTCTGAACTCATTTGCATAGTAGTAGATTCCCCTGGGAATTGCGTATATAAGCGGTACACGTGTCCTACCCCATCACTTCTCTCGAACTCGCCGGACAGAGCGGTCGCTTTCCTTGTGGCAGACACGACTTCTCGCAAGATGGCTGACGCGGACCAAGCATCCAGAATTGCCCCGGCACAAGCTGTAGCAGCGGCGGCGGAAAATGTTGCCCCTCCACCAGTAATTTCAGCGGCGGAACCAGCTGAAGCGGCTGAGAAAAACGAGGTTCGGTAGTTTATGCTAGCGTGGTTTGCATTTGTTCGCTCGTGTGTCGCTTATCCGGCTAGTTGGTAATGTTTCTTGGTAGTTTCGGTTTTATGCGTGTTGAATGTATTTAGTTGGTATTTCCTACGCTAGAACGGAATTTTTTACCTCTTCGTTTCGCTTTCGGAGTTTGTGTTCTGCTATATTTTATACAAGGGGTGGTGTGTTTTGCGTTTTGCGCTTGCGTTTCTGCTTACCCGCCTGCGTGTTTCTTGTTTATAATAGTTAGTGATGGTTCAGTAGTTTGCTGTTTTGTGCGTTTGTAGTTGTTTGTAGTGAACGCAATATTTTCACGTCGCTTCGCTTTCGGACTTGTCGCTCTGCTTTCGGCCTTAGTCTGTATCCGATTTATTTCAGTGGTATTGTTTTCGTTTTCCGTTCTCCCATATACTTGCTATAGGCTTGTGTAGCTTCTTGTTTTCCCCTATTGTTCGTAATTTTTTCCTGTAGTTGCTCCATTGCTGGTATGTGTTATTTGTGTTAGGTAGTCCGAGATATTATTTACGGTTTGCCGTCCGTGTTCTACTCCTGACGCACGTGGGTAGCTGAGTTAGCAAATTAGCATGTTTTTGTTCTTGACTGCGCACGGGGAAATGACGGTTGTACGACGTGTCAAAACAAAGAAAAAAAAAGAAAAAAGGAAAAACACAAACAATCAAAAAAAATTGGAAAGAGAAAAAAAGGAAGTGGTAAAAACATAAGAAGAGAGAAAAAAAAGAAAAATGAGTAAGAGGTTTTGAAAAGAGAAGAAGACAAGCGAAAGAAAAAAAAAGAGAGAAAGGAAAAAAAAAACAGAGTTAGAAATGTGGATCCCTAATGTTAAAGATTGGGAATAGTCTGGGAAAGAGAATCAAAGGGCTCTTAAAGGCATCTCGTTAATGCGTTAGATTACAGCTAGATTTTTTTAAGGTGCAAGAAAGGAGAAGATTTAGAGAACGCGTGTTATATTTTTTTTTTAAAAAAAAGCTGTCAATTCATTGTGGAATTGAGACTAGAGGATAAGATTTTTCTGCGTTTTTTAATTAATTAGCTGAAAAATATGGTCTTGTTGTTATGTAGTATCAAGGTATTTGGTAAGTGTATTTAAGGAGTTGTCGTATGTTAATTCCTTCTATTGGTGCTCTCCGCTGGAGGCGGTTGACTTTTATTTATTTATTTATTTAGTTGTTTATTTATTTATATTTATTTTATTTACTTTATTTCAATTTAGAATTTGTTTTGTGTCGACGCAGAGAGAGGCCAATTGTGCATCAGGCGTTGGTATTTGCGCAGCAAGTTTTGGGCCAATATTAACGAAATATGAATTTAGTTGTTCACAGATGTCTTTCTTATTTGTATAACATTTATTGTTACGAAAAAGGTTGGTTATAGGGGGTGAAGTTTTCTTTTTCCTATTTATTATCGTGCCTATTAAGTTCCAAGTTGCCTTTAAACAGTTTTTATTTAAATTGAATTGAGAGGTAAAATAGTTTTTCTTAGCAGCCTATAATGGGGGTCATCGAGCATCCAAGAGAGTAAAATTGCTGTGAAGTTCTCAAAGCGACCATGTATTTGCCATGTTTGTTAACTTCCGTGCTCTACAATGCATGACGTATGTGTTAAAGTACATTTGCGTGACATGCGTAACAAACTGCGCAGTAGAAATGAGCGCGGAGTGTCGACTGCAAGTGCACCAGGTGTCCACAGGGATACATTTCCGTTCTGCTGAATAAGATAAACGTGGGTTCTGCGAATGAAATAAAGCTTATAATAAATAGAAACTAGCGTGAAGAGAACTAGCCTGTGTGCAGCCGTCTCCGATTTCCTCGCTCACAAAGGAAATATTACACGTCTGTGCGCAGGCTAGAAGAGAACACACTCCTTGATTCTTAGAGTAGTTGAACAGTATTTTCCAGGCCGTTCGGAGCCGCCATTTTGAACTTTACCTTCGCGATACGCATGTTGTACAGCTAAATTTATGCCATTGGAGAGGCAGCGATGAAAAGTGTTTCGGCCTTACTAGGTTTCATTAGTAGT
>JAJGOT010001253.1:0-39178 GCA_022457155.1 Cladopsammia gracilis
GTTAGTTATCAGTAAAGAATTCCGTAGCTCTTTGATTAGAATGGGTTAGTTATCAGAAAAGAATTCCGTAGCTCTTTGATTAGACATGGGTTAGTTATCATGTAGAATTCCGTATCTCTTTGATTACACATGGGTTAGTTATCAGTAAAGAATTCCGTAGCTCTTTGATTAGACATGGGTTAGTTATCAGTGTAGAATTCCGTAGCTCTTTGATTAGAGATGGGTTAGTTATCAGTAAAGAATTCCGTGCTCATTGATTAGACATGGGTTAGTTATCAGTAAAGAATTCCGTAGCTCTTTCACTAGACATGGGTTAGTTATCAGTAAAGAATTCGTAGCTCTTTCACTAGACATGGGTTAGTTATCAGTATAGACTTACGTTGCTCTCTTTGATTAGACATGGGTTAGTTATCAGTAAAGAATTCCGTAGCTCTTTGATTAGACATGGGTTAGTTATCAGTATAGATTACGTTGCCTCTTTGATTAGACATGGGTTAGTTATCAGTAAAGAATTCCGTAGCTCTTTGATTAGACATGGGTTAGTTATCAGTAAAGAATTCCGTAGCTCTTTCACTAGACATGGGTTAGTTATCAGTATAGAATTCCGTAGCTCTTTGATTAGACATGGGTTAGTTATCAGTAAAGAATTCCGCAGCTCTTTGATTAGACATGGGTTAGTTATCAGTAAAGAATTCCGAACCTCTTTGATTAGACATGGGTTAGTTATCAGTAAAGAATTTCCGTAGCTCTTTGATTAGACATGGGTTAGTTATCAGTAAAGAATTCCGTAGCTCTTTCACTAGACATGGGTTAGTTATCACTATAGAATTACGTTGATCTTTGATTAGACATGGGTTAGTTATCAGTAAAGAATTCCGTAGCTCTTTGATTAGACATGGGTTAGTTATCAGTGTAGAATTCCGTAGCCCTTTGATTAGACATGGGTTAGTTATCAGTAAAGAATTCCGTAGCTCTTTGATTAGACATGGGTTAGTTATCAGTAAAGAATTCCGTAGCTCTTTGATTACACATGGGTTAGTTATCAGTAAAGAATTCCGTAGCTCATTGATTAGACATGGGTTAGTTATCAGTAAAGAATTCCGTAGCTCTTTCACTAGACATGGGTTAGTTATCAGTAAAGAATTCCGTAGCTCTTTCACTAGACATGGGTTAGTTATCAGTATAGACTTACGTTGCTCTTTGATTAGACATGGGTTAGTTATCAGTAAAGAATTCCGTAGCTCTTTGATTAGACATGGGTTAGTTATCAGTATAGACTTACGTTGCTCTTTGATTAGACATGGGTTAGTTATCAGTAAAGAATTCCGTAGCTCTTTGATTAGACATGGGTTAGTTATCAGTAAAGAATTCCGTAGCTCTTTCACTAGACATGGGTTAGTTATCAGTATAGAATTCCGTAGCTCTTTGATTAGACATGGGTTAGTTATCAGTAAAGAATTCCGCAGCTCTTTGATTAGACATGGGTTAGTTATCAGTATAGAATTCCGAACCTCTTTGATTAGACATGGGTTAGTTATCAGTAAAGATTTCCGTAGCTCTTTGATTAGACATGGGTTAGTTATCAGTAAAGAATTCCGTAGCTCTTTCACTAGACATGGGTTAGTTATCACTATAGAATTACGTTGCTCTTTGATTAGACATGGGTTAGTTATCAGTAAAGAATTCCGTAGCTCTTTGATTAGACATGGGTTAGTTATCAGTGTAGAATTCCTTAGCCCTTTGATTAGACATGGGTTAGTTATCAGTAAAGAATTCCGTAGCTCTTTGATTAGACATGGGTTAGTTATCAGTAAAGATTTCCGTAGCTCTTTGATTAGACATGGGTTAGTTATCAGTAAAGAATTCCGTAGCTCTTTCACTAGACATGGGTTAGTTATCACTATAGAATTACGTTGCTGTTTGATTAGACATGGGTTAGTTATCAGTAAAGAATTCCGTAGCTCTTTGATTAGACATGGGTTAGTTATCAGTGTAGAATTCCGTAGCCCTTTGATTAGACATGGGTTCAGTTATCAGTAAAGAATTCCGTAGCTCTTTGATTAGACATGGGTTAGTTATCAGTAAAGAATTCCGTAGCTCTTTGATTAGACATGGGTTAGTTATCAGTTAAGAATTCCGTAGCTCTTTCACTAGACATTGGTTAGTTATCAGTAAAGATTTCCGTAGCTCTTTGATTAGACATGGGTTAGTTATCAGTGTAGAATTCCGTAGCTCTTTGATTAGACATGGGTTAGTTATCAGTAAAGAATTCCGTAGCTCGTTGATTAGACATGGGTTAGTTATCAGAAAAGAATTCCGTAGCTCTTTCACTAGACATGGGTTAGTTATCAGTATAGACTTACGTTGCTCTTTGATTAGACATGGGTTAGTTATCAGTAAAGATTTCCGTAGCTCTTTGATTAGACATGGGTTAGTTATCAGTAAAGAATTCCGTAGCTCTTTCACTAGACATGGGTTAGTTATCACTATAGAATTACGTTGCTCTTTGATTAGACATGGGTTAGTTATCAGTAAAGAATTCCGTAGCTCTTTGATTAGACATGGGTTAGTTATCAGTGTAGAATTCCTTAGCCCTTTGATTAGACATGGGTTAGTTATCAGTAAAGAATTCCGTAGCTCTTTGATTAGACATGGGTTAGTTATCAGTAAAGATTTCCGTAGCTCTTTGATTAGACATGGGTTAGTTATCAGTAAAGAATTCCGTAGCTCTTTCACTAGACATGGGTTAGTTATCACTATAGAATTACGTTGCTCTTTGATTAGACATGGGTTAGTTATCAGTAAAGAATTCCGTAGCTCTTTGATTAGACATGGGTTAGTTATCAGTGTAGAATTCCGTAGCCCTTTGATTAGACATGGGTCAGTTATCAGTAAAGAATTCCGTAGCTCTTTGATTAGACATGGGTTAGTTATCAGTAAAGAATTCCGTAGCTCTTTGATTAGACATGGGTTAGTTATCAGTTAAGAATTCCGTAGCTCTTTCACTAGACATTGGTTAGTTATCAGTAAAGATTTCCGTAGCTCTTTGATTAGACATGGGTTAGTTATCAGTGTAGAATTCCGTAGCTCTTTGATTAGACATGGGTTAGTTATCAGTAAAGAATTCCGTAGCTCGTTGATTAGACATGGGTTAGTTATCAGTAAAGAATTCCGTAGCTCTTTCACTAGACATGGGTTAGTTATCAGTATAGACTTACGTTGCTCTTTGATTAGACATGGGTTAGTTATCAGTAAAGAATTCCGTAGCTCTTTGATTAGACATGGGTTAGTTATCAGTATAGACTTACGTTGCTCTTTGATTAGACATGGGTTAGTTATCAGTAAAGAATTCCGCAGCTCTTTGATTAGACATGGGTTAGTTATCGGTAAAGAATTCCGTAGCTCTTTGATTAGACATGGGTTAGTTATCAGTAAAGAATTCCGTAGCTCTTTCACTAGACATGGGTTAGTTATCAGTATAGAATTACGTTGCTCTTTCACTAGACATGGGTTAGTTATCACTATAGAATTACGTTGCTCTTTGATTAGACATGGGTTAGTTATCAGTAAAGAATTCCGTAGCTCTTTGATTAGACATGGGTTAGTTATCAGTGTAGAATTCCGTAGCCCTTTGATTAGACATGGGTTAGTTATCAGTAAAGAATTCCGTAGCTCTTTGATTAGACATGGGTTAGTTATCAGTAAAGAATTCCGTAGCTCTTTGATTAGACATTGGTTAGTTATCAGTAAAGAATTCCGTAGCTCTTTCACTAGACATTGGTTAGTTATCAGTAAAGAATTCCGTAGCTCTTTGATTAGACATGGGTTAGTTATCAATGTAGAATTCCGTAGCTCTTTGATTAGACATGGGTTAGTTATCAGTAAAGAATTCCGTAGCTCTTTGATTAGACATGGGTTAGTTATCAGTGTAGAATTCCGTAGCCCTTTGATTAGACATGGGTTAGTTATCAGTAAAGAATTCCGTAGCTCTTTGATTAGAAATGGGTTAGTTATCAGTAAAGAATTCCGTAGCTATTTGATTAGACATGGGTTAGTTATCAATGTAGAATTCCGTATCTCTTTGATTACACATGGGTTAGTTATCAGTAAAGAATTCCGTAGCTCTTTGATTAGACATGGGTTAGTTATCAGTGTAGAATTCCGTAGCTCTTTGATTAGACATGGGTTAGTTATCAGTAAAGAATTCCGTAGCTCATTGATTAGACATGGGTTAGTTATCAGTAAAGAATTCCGTAGCTCTTTCACTAGACATGGGTTAGTTATCAGTAAAGAATTCCGTAGCTCTTTCACTAGACATGGGTTAGTTATCAGTATAGACTTACGTTGCTCTTTGATTAGACATGGGTTAGTTATCAGTAAAGAATTCCGTAGCTCTTTGATTAGACATGGGTTAGTTATCAGTATAGACTTACGTTGCTCTTTGATTAGACATGGGTTAGTTATCAGTAAAGAATTCCGTAGCTCTTTGATTAGACATGGGTTAGTTATCAGTAAAGAATTCCGTAGCTCTTTCACTAGACATGGGTTAGTTATCAGTATAGAATTCCGTAGCTCTTTGATTAGACATGGGTTAGTTATCAGTAAAGAATTCCGCAGCTCTTTGATTAGACATGGGTTAGTTATCAGTAAAGAATTCCGAACCTCTTTGATTAGACATGGGTTAGTTATCAGTAAAGATTTCCGTAGCTCTTTGATTAGACATGGGTTAGTTATCAGTAAAGAATTCCGTAGCTCTTTCACTAGACATGGGTTAGTTATCACTATAGAATTCCGTAGCTCTTTGATTAGACATGGGTTAGTTATCAGTAAAGAATTCCGTAGCTCTTTGATTAGACATGGGTTAGTTATCAGTGTAGAATTCCGTAGCCCTTTGATTAGACATGGGTTAGTTATCAGTAAAGAATTCCGTAGCTCTTTGATTAGACATGGGTTAGTTATCAGTAAAGAATTCCGTAGCTCTTTGATTAGACATGGGTTAGTTATCAGTAAAGAATTCCGTAGCTCATTGATTAGACATGGGTTAGTTATCAGTAAAGAATTCCGTAGCTCTTTCACTAGACATGGGTTAGTTATGAGTAAAGAATTCCGTAGCTCTTTCACTAGACATGGGTTAGTTATCAGTATAGACTTACGTTGCTCTTTGATTAGACATGGGTTAGTTATCAGTAAAGAATTCCGTAGCTCTTTGATTAGACATGGGTTAGTTATCAGTATAGACTTACGTTGCTCTTTGATTAGACATGGGTTAGTTATCAGTAAAGAATTCCGTAGCTCTTTGATTAGACATGGGTTAGTTATCAGTAAAGAATTCCGTAGCTCTTTCACTAGACATGGGTTAGTTATCACTATAGAATTCCGTAGCTCTTTGATTAGACATGGGTTAGTTATCAGTAAAGAATTCCGTAGCTCTTTGATTAGACATGGGTTAGTTATCAGTGTAGAATTCCGTAGCCCTTTGATTAGACATGGGTTAGTTATCAGTAAAGAATTCCGTAGCTCTTTGATTAGACATGGGTTAGTTATCAGTAAAGAATTCCGTAGCTCTTTGATTAGACATGGGTTAGTTATCAGTAAAGAATTCCGTAGCTCATTGATTAGACATGGGTTAGTTATCAGTAAAGAATTCCGTAGCTCTTTCACTAGACATGGGTTAGTTATGAGTAAAGAATTCCGTAGCTCTTTCACTAGACATGGGTTAGTTATCAGTATAGACTTACGTTGCTCTTTGATTAGACATGGGTTAGTTATCAGTAAAGAATTCCGTAGCTCTTTGATTAGACATGGGTTAGTTATCAGTATAGACTTACGTTGCTCTTTGATTAGACATGGGTTAGTTATCAGTAAAGAATTCCGTAGCTCTTTGATTAGACATGGGTTAGTTATCAGTAAAGAATTCCGTAGCTCTTTCACTAGACATGGGTTAGTTATCAGTATAGAATTCCGTAGCTCTTTGATTAGACATGGGTTAGTTATCAGTAAAGAATTCCGCAGCTCTTTGATTAGACATGGGTTAGTTATCAGTAAAGAATTCCGAACCTCTTTGATTAGACATGGGTTAGTTATCAGTAAAGATTTCCGTAGCTCTTTGATTAGACATGGGTTAGTTATCAGTAAAGAATTCCGTAGCTCTTTCACTAGACATGGGTTAGTTATCACTATAGAATTACGTTGCTCTTTGATTAGACATGGGTTAGTTATCAGTAAAGAATTCCGTAGCTCTTTGATTAGACATGGGTTAGTTATCAGTGTAGAATTCCGTAGCCCTTTGATTAGACATGGGTTAGTTATCAGTAAAGAATTCCGTAGCTCTTTGATTAGACATGGGTTAGTTATCAGTAAAGAATTCCGTAGCTCTTTGATTAGACATGGGTTAGTTATCAGTTAAGAATTCCGTAGCTCTTTCACTAGACATTGGTTAGTTATCAGTAAAGAATTCCGTAGCTCTTTGATTAGACATGGGTTAGTTATCAATGTAGAATTCCGTAGCTCTTTGATTAGACATGGGTTAGTTATCAGTTAGGAATTCCGTAGCTCTTTCACTAGACATTGGTTAGTTATCAGTAAAGAATTCCGTAGCTCTTTGATTAGACATGGGTTAGTTATCAGTGTAGAATTGCGTAGCCCTTTGATTAGACATGGGTTAGTTATCAGTAAAGAATTCCGTAGCTCTTTGATTAGAAATGGGTTAGTTATCAGTAAAGAATTCCGTAGCTATTTGATTAGACATGGGTTAGTTATCAATGTAGAATTCCGTATCTCTTTGCTTACACATGGGTTAGTTATCAGTAAAGAATTCCGTAGGTCTTTGATTAGACATGGGTTAGTTATCAGTGTAGAATTCCGTAGCTCTTTGATTAGACATGGGTTAGTTATCAGTAAAGAATTCCGTAGCTCATTGATTAGACATGGGTCAGTTATCAGTAAAGAATTCCGTAGCCTTTCACTAGACATGGGTTAGTTATCAGTATAGACTTACGTTGCTCTTTGATTAGACATGGGTTAGTTATCAGTAAAGAATTCCGTAGCTCTTTGATTAGACAGGGGTTAGTTATCAGTAAAGAATTCCGTAGCTCTTTGATTAGACATGGGTTAGTTATCTATGTAGAATTCCGTATCTCTTTGATTACACATGGGTTAGTTATCAGTAAAGAATTCCGTAGCTCTTTGATTAGACATGGGTTAGTTATCAGTGTAGAATTCCGTAGCTCTTTGATTAGACATGGGTTTGTTATCAGTAAAGAATTCCGTAGCTCTTTCACTAGACATGGGTTAGTTATCAGTATAGAATTACGTTGCTCTTTGATTAGACATGGGTTAGTTATCAGTAAAGAATTCCGTAGCTCTTTGATTAGACATGGGTTAGTTATCAGTAAAGAATTCCGAACCTCTTTGATTAGACATGGGTTAGTTATCAGTAAAGAATTCCGAACCTCTTTGATTAGACATGGGTTAGTTATCAGTAAAGAATTCCGTAGCTCTTTGATTAGACATGGGTTAGTTATCAGTAAAGAATTCCGTAGCTCTTTCACTAGACATGGGTTAGTTATCAGTATAGAATTACGTTGCTCTTTGATTAGACATGGGTTAGTTATCAGTAAAGAATTCCGTAGCTCTTTGATTAGACATGGGTTAGTTATCAGTGTAGAATTCCGTAGCCCTTTGATTAGACATGGGTTAGTTATCAGTAAAGAATTCCGTAGCTCTTTGATTAGACATGGGTTAGTTATCAGTAAATAATTCCGTAGCTCTTTGATTAGACATGGGTTAGTTATCAGTGTAAAATTCCGTATCTGTTTGATTACACATGGGTTAGTTATCAGTAAAGAATTCCGTAGCTCTTACACTGGACATGGGTTAGTTATCAGTATAGAATTACGTTGCTCTTTGATTAGACATGGGTTAGTTATCAGTAAAGAATTCCGTAGCTCTTTGATTAGACATGGGTTAGTTATCAGTGTAGAATTCCGTAGCTCTTTGATTAGACATGGGTTAGTTATCAGTAAAGAATTCCGTAGCTCTTTGATTAGACATGGGTTAGTTATCAGTGTAGAATTCTGTAGTTCTTTGATTAGACTTATAGGTCTGTGGGTAGCGCAGCGCAGTGATGCCGCGAATGGTCACCTGATTTCTAACTTTAGTTCGTAGACATTTGCTGTTGGGAATCCGTAAATCTGATTGGCCGATTAGCTCTCGCTACTTTCACTAACTATGAATAGACGATGAAATATGTGCAACTTGGGCTGTCATATAGATAGATCAACTCAATACTTGTCAGTTTATGGAAATTGATACTTACCTCCCCAAGACTTGTCAGTGTATCCACCAAATATGTAACTGCCGACTTGGACGATGGTGACAGTGGGACCCTTTCCATCACAGTTGCTGTGAAATGTAGATGCCGCCCAACCATCTGTCTTAGCATGCCAACACCTCACAAACCTACTACGGGATGAACTCAGGAGGACTGGATCTAAATAAGACTTCAACTTGTCAAGATACTTGTTGCCAAGGCTGCCAAGAATGTTAGATGTAGCGAAGCGATCTAAACAAGGGTAAAAGTAAAATGTTTTCATTAAAAGTTACAGCAGCTCTTATTTACCGCCTCCTGGTTCGCTCAGTTAGTTGGGCACCAGTCTGTAGAGCGGGAGGCCGCGGGTTCTAATCCCAGCCGGACCACTAACCAGGGTCTTTAATTAACTGGTAAGATCATGCTGTCTGCGCTCAACATCTTGTCTCAGCTCAGATGATCGCGTCATTGGGCGGTGACGTTAAGCCGTTGGCCTTGTCTCCTACAACTCTTTGCATTCTAACTGTAAAGGACGTGAAAGAACCATTGAGGACGTAACAAAACCCTGGCTGTGACCACCTCAGTGTGCAACGTTTCCCTAGCGTTGTGGGTAAAAACAGCAACGGGGCCACTGTAATTGGCGCAAGCTGTTGTGAGTAGATATAAAACGATGATTCCGCGCCAAAAGCCAAAAACCCAAAGCCCCCTGCCCTAAGAAATTCCGAGAAAACCTCAAAAACAACTTCCCCATCCGCTAAATTTACCGCTCAAAATCATAAAAAAATTAACTACCGCTAAATTTATCGCTAAAATGTTATTTTCAAATGAAAATCAAATGAATTATCGTTTAAAAAATTAGCGGGTCTTAGAAAATCACACAAATGACACAAAAAGTGTTATTTTATTCCCTTGAAATTTAGCGGGTCTCAAAAATGACACTTTTGTGTCTTATTTTATTATCCCTGAAAATTAAGTAGAGCTAGTCTTTGCTGGCGCCTCGTTGCTAGCTTTGCGTTATCCAGCGGAGCTGGCGGCGAAGCCGAATTTGAATTCAGGGGTTTCACTGAGTCGGCTATGGTTAGTTCTAAGGGGTTCGCTTTCTATGAGTTTACTCCTGGATTTTTCATTGCAGGGGGCTTTGGGTTTTTGGCTTTTGGCGCGGAATCATCGTTTTATATCTACTGCCGATGGGGGAAGGATGAAATGAAAAATTATTTTTCTCTTGCGTGAGAAACTGTTCTTATGCCATTATTAATCATTTTATTTTCAATATTGTTTCTCCCGCGTGGGAAATAGTTTTATTTATTTTTGGTGACACTTATCCCTAGGGGTTAAAATTAATCGCTAACGCGTTAGCCGATTTTTCCAATGACCTTTTTTAGCCATGTTAAATTAATCGCTAACGCGTTAGCCGATTTTTAGCTAAGCTTTTCCGCATCACTCAACTGTCATTAGTAATCATTTTATTTTTCCCCCGCGTGAGACATGTTTATTTTCAAAATTGGTTTTCATGTCGAATGTTTAAACAGCTTTGGTTTTAATTTTATGCAAGACGGGATTTAATTGATTTTTGTCGGTAGGAGTATGAAACCATGGATACAATCTTTAACCAATCATATCGTTACACAAAAATTTTCACAAATGTGTAATGAAACACACAGCCAGTTTGTGAAAAATTTCGTGATAGCTTAAAATAAATAAAAAATATTATTTTTCCATTTAAAATGGAAGATATGAAAGTAAAGGAACTAAGACAAATTGCCAGAGAAAGAAATATCCCCGGTCGTAGCCGCGCCAGAACAAAATCTGATTTATTACGTTTGATAAATACATCTTCTCCCAATATTATTGATTCACCAACGCCGCCTATAGAAACACAAGTTGTTTCCGAAACTCAACCGCCTCCGCCTCCTCCTTCGCAGCCTCCAATATTGGAAACAATTCAAAATACTTTCCTTTCATGGTGGAATTGGTTAAAGGCCGCACCTCAAACTATTGCGAGAAAAGCTTCAAATATGATCACGGATTTTCAACGCAAAGTTACCAGTTTATATCAACCGCGAATTAACGTCCTGGACGGCCCTTCAGCGTTAGAAAAGTTTGCCCGTCAATTCATCTTTGAAGGCGTGAAAGGATTGTCCCCTAGAGATTATTTTCAGCAAGTTTCTGATAAACTTCGGCACATTCTCAAGGCTAATCGAGGCACTAAAATTAAATTGATTCTATCCTGTCGAATGAAACGCCAGAATTTACAAACTGGCGAAATAATTGAAATCGATGCTCCGTTTCATTCGGAAATAGAAATAAATCTCGCAGCGACTGATCTCACCGCCCTTTTAAATCAAATGATAGATACTATCCTTGAACGCATTGCCACTTTCCAAATGAGGTGCTCGAATTGGCAGTTTGATTTTGTAAATCATTTGGAATTGCATTTAGTTGAATTCCAACCTCTCGGTGGAAGTTCCTACATGCCCCTTCCTCCATTCCTTGCCAAGAAGAAAGCGCTCACCAACATGCGGAATCTTGATCAGCAATGTTTTAAATGGGCCGTCACTCGAGCATTGAATCCATGCGAAACTCATCCGGAAAGAATTACATCTCTGCTCAGAGCTCAAGCTGAACAACTCAACTGGTCTGGAATTGTTTTCCCAACACCCCTGAAGGAGATAGATCATTTTGAAAGACTGAATCCAGACATTGCCGTGAATGTTCTCGGCTACGAATCAATCGTTCATCCTCTGCGTATTTCGAAATATAAACGCAGGCGTCGTGTGACTCTGTTGTTGTTTGAGAAGGACGGGATTCAGCATTACACCGTTGTCAACAGCCTAAGTCGCCTTCTCTCGGCGCAAGTTAATCGTCACGCTAACCGCAAATATTTTTGCCTTCACTGTCTAAATCACTTTTATGATGAAAGATCCCTCGCGAAACATGAAGAACTGTGTTGCAGCAATGAGGCGATAAAGATACAAATGCCTAAAAAGGCGAGATTTTGAAATTTAAACATCACAATAGCAGCATCAAAGTTCCATTTGTAATTTATGCCGATTTTGAAGCCTGCAATGAACCGATCAGCGGTTGTTCCCCAGGAAACGACCTCAGCGTCACAGGCCTTGTGGCTTTTGTTTCAAAGTCGTTCCCCTTGAGGAGAAATATTTAAATATGCCTCCAATTCTTTTCCGGGCACATAAACAGAGTGACGATATTGCGCAGATATTTGTCGATAAGCTTGTTGACGCCGTTAAATTCATTCACAAGAAATTCGACCGGCGAAAGAAGATGATTTTCACCGCGGAAGATAAGAAAGAATATGATGCAGCCACAGTTTGTTGGATATGCAAAGGAGCATTTGATGATTTTGAGCCCGACAAGGTGCGGGATCATTGTCACTTCACAGGAAAATATCGTGGCGCGGCTCATAATAGTTGCAATCTACAATTTAGGAAACCAAAGTTTACTCCAATCGTCTTTCATAATCTTGCGGGATATGACGCTCATCTCTTCATTAAAAACCTTGGCAGAATACCTGGGGATATCAAATGCATACATAATAATGAGGAACAATATATATCCTTCTCAAAGAATATTATTGTTGGAGAATACACAAACAAAGATGGTTTAAAAGTCCCCATCACTCATGAACTGAGATTCATCGATTCAATGAAATTCATGGCTTCTTCTCTTGAGAATCTAGCAAATAATTTAAAAAAGTCAGGCCTTGACAAACTGAAACAAACAAACAAAGAATTTGGAGACAAAGCTGAGCTCCTTTCCAGAAAAGGAGTCTATCCATACGATTATATGGATTCTATCGAAAGATTCAAAGAAACAAAACTTCCGCCTAAAGACGCATTCTATTCTCTGATTAATGAATCAGGTATCTCCGATGAAGACTATCAACATGCCCAAAATGTTTGGGATGAAATGGGGATAAACAACTTAGGAGAATATCATGATTTATATTTGAAAACGGATGTAATGCTCCTTGCGGATGTTTTCGAAGAATTCCGCAATGTCTGTATGGAGAATTATCAACTGGATCCAGCTTGGTATTATACCGCCCCTGGCCTTTCTTTTGATGCCGGCCTCAAGAAATCAGGGGCACAGCTTACATTGCTGAATGATCCAGATATGCTCTTGTTCTTCGAGAAAGGAATCCGTGGCGGTATTTCAATGATCTCAAATCGCCATGGGAAAGCAAACAATCATTATATGGGCGACCAATATGATCCAACGAAACCATCGAAATATATTCTCTATCTTGATGCCAACTCCCTTTATTCTTGGGCGATGACTCAACCACTTCCAACTGGAAACTTTCGCTGGATGAAAGGCTTCAGAAGATGGGATCGAATTCCCTGTGTCCTTGAGGTTGATTTGGAATATCCCAAAGAACTTTATGACGCGCATAATGACTATCCCTTTGCCCCCGAGAGGATAATTTGCGACAACAATGTTGAGAAATTAATCCCCAATCTGCGAGATAAGAAACACATCATTATGCATCACAGAACATTGAAACAAGCTCTGAAACATGGATTAAAATTAACTAAGATTCACAGGGGAATATCATTCACTGAAGAGCCGTGGCTGAAATCATATATCCAACTCAACATCCAGCTCCGCCAAGCCGGGAAGAATGACTTCGAAAAAGACTTTTTCAAGCTCATGAATAACGCAATATTCGGCAAAACAATGGAAAATATCCTCAAGAGAGTTGATATTAGACTTGTCAATGAAAGAAAGATTGCGGAAAAGCTTGCGGCTAAACCAACATATCAACGCCATACAATCTTTGATGAGAATCTCATCGCTGTTCATATGAAGCGGAAGAAAATGTTATTCAATAAACCAATTCCCTGCGGAATGTCAATTCTTGAAATATCAAAGGAACTTATGTTCAGATTTCACTATGAATATATGAAGCCCAAATACGGGAAGAAAGCCAAGCTGTTGTTCACAGATACTGATTCGTTGTGCTATAAAATAGAGACTGAAGACGTCTATCAGGATGTCAAACCAGATGTGAAGGAGATGTTTGACACATCTAACTATCCCCCGGATCATCCCTCGGGAATGCCAATCATGAACAAGAAAGTGAACGGCCTCATGAAAGATGAAGCTGGGGGAAAGATAATAGACGAGTTTGTTGGATTGCGAGCAAAGTTATATAGTTATAAGTTACTTGATGACAGTGGCGTCCGAAAATGCAAGGGAGTGAAAAAACAAACAATGAAGAAACATATCACTCATGAGGACTTCAAAGAATGTCTTCTCAGCGGGCAAAGCCAAATGAGAACTATGAATCTCATCCGCAGCCATGAACATGAGATGTTCTCAGAAACAGTTAACAAAACAGCCTTATCTGCGGATGATGACAAGCGTTTCATTCTGCCGGATAAGATTCACACCCTTGCTTGGGGACATTGGAGGATTACCAACCAAAATTAAGCTATTAAATCATTCATTTAATAGCTTCAAGCATCTTTCTGGAGCCACTTGATATCCCAAATTTCTTCATCATCCTTTTCATTATAAATCTCCAATATTTTCACTCGATTTTCAACTATCCTGTTCAATTCTTCCTCACCCATTTTTTCAGTATAATTACCAAATCTTTTACTCCAGTCTTTCATATTGGCAATGGCAGCTATTTCTCCATTTGATTTATTTATGAATATGACTTTTGTATTGACAAACAGGGAAGGATGCTCATCAGGCTTTAACTCATGATAACCCTTTTCAAACTCCTCTATTTGTTCTGGGGTTGTTCTGGATTTGGGTTTTGGTTGTGATGGCTTTGCCGCCAATCTCCGTCTTTAGGGAAAAACATATCTGCCACTTCTGAGTCTTTTTTGACATTGTTCTAATTTTGCCTTGGTAACTCTGAGGGATTCTTCAACAGCGAGTGAAACTTTATCGCGTATTTCAATTTTAAACTGTTTCCCATCACTTCGGCGCCTGAATTTGAGTTTTCCCGTTTGCAAAGCATGGGGAATAGTCTTTTTATCGACTTTCAAATCGCGAGAAGCAGCAGATACAGATGGAAATACTTGTTCAAAATCATCGGAAGTTATTTTAATTGAAACCACCATTTTCAATGCTGTCAAAAATAGGATTATTTTGCGGGTAAAAAGACCATTATTCAATAATTTATCAATTTATTCAGTTTTCTCAGGAGAAGATAAATGAAAATATATTGACATTGTTCTCAGAATCGAAATAGATTATTTAGATATTATTCCATAATGGTCTTTTTACCCGCAAAATAGGGGATTATCATCATTTTACGGGTAAAAAGACCATTATTCAATAATATATCAATTTATTCAGTATTTTTTTACCCGCAAAATAGGGGATTATCATCATTTTACGGGTAAAAAGACCATTATTCAATAATATATCAATTTATTCAGTTTTCTCAGGAGAAGATAAATGAAAATATATTGACATTGTTCTCAGAATCGAAATAGATTATTTAGATATTATTCCATAATGGTCTTTTTACCCGTGAAATGGGAGGGGATTATCATCATTTTACGGGTAAAAAGACCATTATTCAATAATATATCAATATATTCCGTTCCCAGGAAAGGGATATAGGGATATAGGGATACAGAGATCTATTATCTTCAGACTTTATTTTCTTATATTCTTCATCTACCCTCTTTTTACCCGCAAAATAGGGGATTATCATCAGCATCATTTCGCGGGTAAAAAGACTATTGTTCAATAATATATCAATATATTCTATTTCTCTCAGGGAAAGATTCAGACAATGAAACATGTTGTCTTCTTCGCATAATAGAAATAGAATTATTTTAATATTCTTCATCTACCCTCTTTTTACCCGTAAAATGGGAATAAACTTGAACATTGGAAGCTAGTCACATTAATCTCAAAAATATTATTTTTTCTCTATTTAAAATGATAACCAAGTTTAATTATGATATCCAGCAGATCCAGCTCTCAGAACCAGAAACAAAGAAATCAGGGCAGTTTTCATTCGCCGTTCTCCCAATTCAATATGAGGACAGCAAGCCACTTGATATTTTTCTCGAAGGTCGAATGAAAATATGGGAACACAAGACTGATGACAAATCAAATTATTCCCTGGGTTTCACTCTCGATGAAAAATCTCAGCAAATGTTCGAAGAAATGCAAACCAAGATTCAGCAACTAACCAAAGCACTCAAGAAAGTAAATCCCAAACTCAGACTTCAACCAGATTCTTTGCAGATTGTGAAAGATGATCAGAGTTCCCAGAAGAAAATCTATGCTAAACTCTATGTGAACAAAGATGGTCGAATCAATTGCCCATTTTCCAAAGAAATAGCCGAAAAAACAAAAACCAAACTCAATCCACATGACTTTATAGGAATCCCTCTAGACGGTCGGCTTGTAGTTAGATTGCGCCAAGTATTTCTAGGTAATATCTCCTCTATCTCTGTCGTAGTTAAAGAAGTTCTTGTGAAAGAAATAGTTCAGCCTCAGAGTTATTTCGATGAGTATGAGGATGAGGGTCTTGTAGTTGACGACACTAATGATCTTTCTTGCTGTGGAAATTAAATGAAGAAATTATTAAAGGACAACCTTTAATAATTCAATTTTCATCCGAAGATTCGGCTTCGCTGGATTCACAAGTTGGACACTCTGTTTCAGAATCCAGCGAAGCTGGCGGCGAAGCCGAATCTGCCCGGTTTTCTGGCGTCCAATCTGGGTCATTAACTGTATCATCTTCTGGTTCCCAATCTGAATCCAATTCATTTTCTAGGTTTTTATCTTGAGAATCGTACCATGTTTTTGAATCACTCATTTTAAGTCTTGTCATATTTTTCAAGATTCAAACATAAGTCAGTTTAAGTCTTTAAAATGGAAAAACATGACGAAACACGCCTTGAAATTGAATGAGATGTTTTAAAGCAAATGTTAGAAGGTTAGTCTTCGGTTGTGAAACGGGGAAACCTGGCCCGCTTGGCGGCGTCAAAAAGCTTTTAGCTGAACAGAGAATAGATGACTTAGACAGATTGTTGAAGCAAACTGATAGACTGGTAGAGTTTTGGGGTAAATATTAGATTATATAACTTCAAAGTTATATAATCAGCAAAGCTGGAATTTATTTTTCAGGATTTTGGTTCTGTGGGTAATCTTTTTCATACTTTTCCAGATTCAAACACAGATCTGCTATAATCCCATCGACAACTTTCATTTCTCTGATGAATTCTTGCGAATCAAAAAAGTCCCCTCGGAAATATGATTTCAATTCAGTCAAAACATTTTCATACTTTGTCATTGCGAATTGACTTATTTCTATCTTTCTTCTAAAGTTTTTCATTTCCTGAAATGTCTTCAGGAATAACCCAGCACCGTTTATTACCCCCAGAATAATTGGATTCAATGTAACTCCTCCTACAATTGTTCCTGTAACAACTAAAAGAGTAGAACTAGTGTTAATCCCAAATTCATTTTCTTATATTTTCTTTGTGCTTTCCGGCAGCACCAGCATTTTTTATGATAGAAAGCGAAGAGCTTTTTCAATTCATCAACTTTCTCCTCAGAAAGGGTTGGATGAATATGATTGAAATTAAATAAACTATCTTGCATTTTTATGACAGGAAAAAAGTTTCTTCAGGGTTTCTATGAACGATAGAATCTGTTCCTTTATTTCTTTCAGTTTTTGTGTGTCTATTTTGAACTCAAACGTTTTAGTTGGGGAGATCAAATTTCAAATAAAAGTCCAATGGTGTATTTTGTGCTGTTTCCTAACTTTCGTTTTTTAGCTAAACTTATCTGAAGAGATCCACTTTCATCCAAAGCATAATTAATTGGTATCTTTTGTGGTCCACTGTGCGGGGATGACTGTCGTTCAAAATATTTTTCACCTCTAATAGTCACCTCAATTTCAGATTGGTCTAGATCAGTTGTGCTAATCACTGTTGCGCTTTTCAAGACGCACTTTGCTGGAACAAAAAAATTGGTTGCGTCGCCATTGAAATAAACATTTGTTCTATGCTTAGCTGCGTCATAATAAGCGCACATGAAAAAGCTGGATTTCAGATTGCTAATCAGCTGATGACCATTCATACCCAAATTAGTTTGCATGACCATGCGCTGATTTTCGAAACTGAAGGGAGCATCGAAGACACTTGAATCAACATCTGCTACAAAATTTTTAACGCCATAAATAATTAGTTTTGACGCTGCATCTGATGATGAAGGCGCCGTTTCATCGTATTTTAAATCTAAATATATATACTCCGGTGATGAAATATGCCATTTATGCATGTGAATAATTGATCTTGTATAACTGGTAAATTGTTTTGTTGATTGTTGATTGATATTCCGCAGGCTGGTACTCACTACATTAACACTGACATTCCACATTGTACCTGGAAAGAATTCAATGCACACGGTGTATTCACCTTCAGGCAGTTTATACATATGGAACCCTAATCTACCGGAGTAGCGATTATTTCCATTTCGAGAAAATAATAAATCATATGCCTTCTTATTGAAACGATGTGGAGAATCTGGAAAATCATATATTCCATTTACGACAATCCCATATTCAGAGCTAGATTCATCCACTTTTTCCATCAGATATCGGAATTCATCTTTTGCATGGGAAGTCGAAGAGATATGAGATTTATTGACATAATATTCAAGATCTTTATTTTTTGCATCGACATATGTTTGGTCAGCCTTCTTTGTTTTCAAATCGCTGATTGCGGTTGTATTCTGCGTTATTTTTGTATTATTATAAACCGTTTTTGTATCAACATATGTTTTATCAGCTTTGGGATTGACTGTCGTATCCACATATCTTTTGTTTGCCCCTTGGTCGGCAACGGTTGGGTCTTTCACATTGAAAATGGTGTGATTTCCCATATCCAAACTAGTCTCCATTGGAAACGCCTCTTTGCGGCTGAGAAAGATATTCTTGACGTCATTATAAGAAACCACATTGTTATAATGTGCCCCTAAATCATGCCATGTTTGTTGCTTTGAGTTTTCCACGTTGAAAAGTCCTTTCAAATCAATATCCTTCGTGACTTCATGCGTTGGTTCAGGAGCATTTGGGTGGAATTTTTTCAGAGTGATCATATTGACAGCTGACAAATCGTTGTCTTCATCAGTTTCCATATTGGTGATCAGTTTTCTGTTCATTTTTATTTCCCAGGGGTTAATGAGGTTTTGCCCTCGAAGGTCAAGATCCCCAGTCATATGCGAGGAACCATCAACCTGAAGTGAATCTGCCTTCAGTTGAATTGCAAGAACATCAGCTTGATGTTTTGTGATTGCATCGTTATTCGCTGTTCCTTCAGCGACATTGGTCATTTTTTTGTTTTGCATATCATAATCCCCTGCGGGTGTCAGCTTGAAACCAACGCCCGGCAGTCCATCTTTTCCATCTTTTCCGCCCTGGGAGGTGCTTGTTTTATCAGATAACATTCCATTTGAATAGCTCATTTTAAATTCTTTCATCAAAGTTTTTAGAAATGAATTTCCTCGGCTTATCAATATACAGGAAAGAATATGGGTCTTTGCTTGCAGTGACATAATCTTCTTTGCTGATATTATTCTCTCTGCAGAGCATAGAAATTTCATTGTTGTTTGGGAGTTCATAAATGCAAAAATGCGAACAATTCAAACGGATATCTTTGGGTGTTTTATAATAACTCTGCGAAAGATAAATAACAGAGCAATTCTTATGTCTGCCTCTGATAAAATAATCGATCAATGGCTTTTGATTCTTTTCGTAAACAAAATCGTCAAATATAACTATTTTTTGATTGTCATCTGTCAATTCAGAAACGGGCAGGATTTCATCGGGACTCGCTTCCACGACGTCATACCCAGCTTCTTTGCTGATTGGACGAAATGTTTTCAGCAGATGCTGATATTTGGATTGGTCAAGATTTTTCGCATAGAGATAGGCCTTATCATAATACAAAAGCCGAAAAATCATATCCAGAAGAACATTTGTTTTCCCCGATCCCGAAGGACCACAGATAAGCATTTGGAAATTTTGATTTGGCATGAAAGGATGCAGTTGTCGAAAATTGGTTATGTGATCATTGAAATCATAATTTGGAATCTTCATTTTATTATGTAGTACATCTTGTTGAACATCCCAAATTATATATGATTGATATAAAATGAGTTTATTGAAATGGCAACAAATTGCAAAAAGCAAATCTGCTTTGGGTAAAAAAATTAATTTCGTTCATGATGCAATCACCCAGAAAAAGTTGGGTGAAGAGACAAGTCAAACTGGGTATGAAAAAGTATTTAAACCCATAACATCGAAATTAGATGATGTTATTGCATCGAATTTGAGGCCGCTGCCCCTAAAACTCCGAAAAAAGAAAGTGGTTGGAGAAAAACCAGGCATAGATTATCTTCCGGAAGTCGACCCATTTGAAGAGATGGATGTTGGCGGTTTGTTTGATGCTGATGAGGCGGCTGTTGCACCACAAGCAGAGAAACAAATCGAACCGCAAAGCAGTCAACCTGGCCCGTCAACGAGTTCACTGCCGCCATATGGTGATGATCAACCACCAGATTATTCACAGTTATACCCTGATTTATTCCCTGGATATGCTCTGGATACAGAAGACGAAGGAGATGATGAAGACGAAGAAGACGAAGAAGACGAAGAAGATGAAGAAGAAAAAGAGGAAATGAAATTTTATGGTAGAAAGAATCTCTTACTGCATCAGCAAGATTTACCAACTTATCAAGAAATGGATGAAAAATTAAATGCCCCAGGTTTATCTGTAAGACAGAAAAAAGGAATTATTAACAAATACACCGGATGGGCAAACCATAAAAAAAATCAACTGAAAGGGTATAAGGCAAGTATCACAAAAGACTTCAATCGAGGTAAAATGGATAAAGGGGTTAAAGACCTATTGCATAAAAAGATAGATAAATATTTTCAAGTTATAAATGACTTCCTCTATCATTATAATGAGAAGAAAAAAACATTGACAGGCTCAGGAGTCAAGGCCCGAAAAAGGGGTGGATCCATCCGTTTTTTCACCGATCCAAAAGAACTTCTGCAGAAACTTGACGTCATCGTTGGCTCCATCCTTGCTGGGAATACAAACCTGGACATAAGAAATACTGGAGTTGCAATTCTCGACGTTCTTCTGAAAGAAGCATTGATAAATAAAGTCCAGCATGAGAAGATTTATAAAAACTATTTCAAACTATAAAATGCAGACTGAAACTTTGATTGAAAGAGAGATTGTTTTATCTTCATACTCCGTTAAGAACGCCCGCAACAAACCAGAAAATTTCACAACTGAATTCAATAAACCAATTGTTTTGAACCGAAATGCACAATATGTTGTTGGGCTTAACAGAATTATCAATATAAGTTTTACGTGGTTTAACATCAATGCTGGATACAATAATCAACTGATCAGATACAGCTCTGATAATGGAAATACATTTCAGGATATATCTTTCCCTGCTGGAGTTTGGACCTATGAAGGGATTAATGATTTTCTTCAAAAAGAATCTGGGAAAGAAGACGTTTTTCCAATCAATCTGGCTTTTAATGAAACAACCTTCAGAGTAACAATAACACTGGATGAAAATTATCGGCTTGATCTCACCCAATCCAATTTCGGGGATCTTCTTGGCTTTGACAAAACGATTCTGAAGGATAAAGTTAATATTGGCCCCAGAGTTCCAAATTTTAGTCAAGATACTGATATGTTGAACATTCATTGTGATCTGACAAGTGATTCGCTTGTTGATGGGCAAGATACTGATATCATTTATTCCTTTTCAACATCTGTTCTGAGGCCATCATGGAGTTTTACTCTTGAACCCATGAGAGTGATGTTCAGTCCTGTGAATAAAAACACAATAAGCTCCATTCGAATTTATATCACTGATGGAAAACGCAGATTAATCAACCTGAATGGTGCTGATACAGCATTCTCATTAATATTGAAAAAGGTAATAAAATGAAAAGTTATGAATTTACTCGTTATTATAACCCCAAATTAGGGCGGTTTGTTTTCCGACACAAAGGAACAGGTTCGATTGTTGATAATATTTTTAAACCAATGAGAGCTGTAGCCTCAGCAGTTTTCAAGAAATTCGCGAAACCTGTCGCGAAAAAAGCATTGGAGTCAGGAATTTCTCACGCTGGAGATAAAATAGGCAAAAAAATGGTAGAAAAATCTGGTGATCTGATAATGAAAAAACTAGGCAATATGAGAAAGGGGAGACAGGCGCGAACACCTCAATCTCAATCTCAATCTCAACCAACGCGGTCAAGTAACGGGGAGAGTGCTGATGATATATTGAACAGATTAATCAGCGGAGCTGGAATCTCTGGGCAAGGAATACGAAAAATAAAATAAAATAATATAAAATGGCTTTTCGATCGAATGAATATTTACAAAGAAATGAATTAGTGCGCTTCCAGTTGGATGATGTAATCAGAGCTCCAGCTAATGCTCAACACCAACAGAAAGATGGTTATAAATTCACAATTAATGATAGATCGGCATTTTACGATTGGTACAATGCTTATTTTGAAGTGCAATTTCAACTCCAGAAATTAGCAGACGGCGCTGGGTATGCAGCAGCCGATAGAATAACCGTTATAAACGGTGCTCATTCCCTGATTAGACACATGACGATTAAATCTGCAGGAAAGATTGTTTATGATACTGATAATCTCCATAAAGTCTGTTTCACTAAAAATTTGTTGGAATACTCCGATGACTTCAGCAGATCAGTAGCCAAGAATAGTTTCTGGTATTTGGATACTAATGCAACAACAGCTGATGCTAATAGAGGATTTGAAGCTCGCAGGGTACAATCTCAAGCAGTTCAAAACAATGGAAACGGTGGTGCAAAGAACATTAATACGATTATTCCCCTGAATCGCTTTTCCTTTTTCGAAGAGTTGGAAGATAAGATGCTTGTACCCATGCAGCTTCAATTTGAGATTACCCTTAATGATGATGGGGAATTAATTCATATGGCTAATGGCGTTGATGCTGGAAGAGTTGTTGTGAATAGGTTATTGCTTTGGGTTCCCAGACTGACACCCAAAGATTCTCTTTATGACAAATTTGTCAGCGCGTTTATGCGAGAAACACAATGGAAATATTTAAGGGAAATGTATCAACAATCAGCTCCTACGCAGTCATCAGGATTCTTCCAGATTTCTGCATCCATTGACAATGTTAAACATATTTTCATTTATTTGAAAAGAACAGCCCCACCCAATGATGATCCTGCAGAAGATAGCCCTTATCTTATGGATACTTTCAAGTTGAATGAGGCAGATAACGGCTCATCCTTGTCGAACTGTCGATTAGAGTATGGAAACGGGGTTTTCTACCCGGAAACAGAGTACGACAGTGAAAGCAAAGTAAGAATATTCCAGGGTGTCATGGCTTATGCAATGAGGAAAAATGACTACAACACTGGAACACAGCTGAATCTGGCTAATTTCAAGTCTCTTTATCCGCTAATTTATTTCGATCTGACTTATCAAACTGAAAAACCAACAAGAGATCCCAAGCAGTTGATATTCAGATATCGATTGAACGCAGATGCAGCTGCAAACTTCAATGTACATGCGATAGTTCTCTATGAAGAAATGGTGAAAATTGATAAAATTGGAAATGAATTGGTTATCGTATAATTTAAAAAAACATATGTTATCATTTAAAATGACAACATATCATCCATATAAAGTAAATTTATCCGAAGGGCAAAAAGGAAAGCTTGCAAGAGCATATAAAACAAACAGCCCTATCACGCTTAGATTAAATTCAAATCAAACAAGAGGAAATGATGAATTGATGCTTTCATCCAATCAAATTAAAAGACTCAACAAAGCGGCATCCCTTGGAAATGGAGTTGAGATTAAAATATCTAAAACACAAATAAGAAAAGTCATGAGGCAAGGTGGCAGTTTATTTTCTGCTGTTATTCCATTAGTGAAAACATTAGGGCCAACTTTGGCTAAAACACTTGGATTATCAGCGCTTGCTGGTTTAGCGAGTGAAGGAGCAAGTCAAGTCGTTAAAAAGATAAGCGGGAGCGGGCAAACAGGGGGGTTTCTCATCCCGCAAGATAAAATTCAACAACTGATTGCCTATAAACATCTGCTGACAAATAAACAGAAACAAGAGATTTTGAATGCCCTTCAATCAGGAGGCAGATTAGTGATAAATCCAACACCAAAACAATCAGGTGGAGCATTGGGTACTATATTAGCAAGTATTGGTATTCCTCTGGCTCTTGACATGGTTAAAAACATGTTTGGAAAGGGGCGCGGCCGCGGGGCACCACGTGTAGGCCGGCCAAAAGGAAAGGGAGCGCCAAGATTGGGGGCCCCTTGGGAGCCACCACCCCCATTTATTGGCAACTGGGGCCGAAACACTGTTGGGATGAGTAGAAAAAAAAAATTAAAAAAAGGAGCGAAGCGACCGCGCCAACAAGGAGACGGACTTCTGTTAGGGCCAAACAGTCCACTCAACAGCATTCCACTTCTCGGAGCAATATTCTGAGGCCCAAATTCAAAAACAAACCGCTGAGTAACATTGATCTGTTGAACTGGATTACATATCTTAGAATTCCAAATTTCAAACGGATATATGCAAGAGATGAATTTATGCCAAGCAAACATAGTCCATGCATCTTCAATCTTGATTCGCTTAAAAATGCAGGAACTCATTGGGTTTGTTGCACCCCATCGCATGACGGGAAATTTATATGGTATTTCAATAGTTTTGGGATGGGATATCCCCAAGAATTTACAAGTGATGGAAAATTCATACTTTACAACACAACTCAGTATCAAAACGTAAACAGTGTCCTTTGCGGGTATTATTGCCTTTATTTCCTTCATCAATGGTCACTCGGAAAAGATTATTATGATATCCTGAAGCGTTTGAGTCCAACTGATGTCATGTTCACTGAGAAATTCATAAAAGAATATTTCGATTAAAAATGGAAACATATTGCATTAAAGAGAAACGAAAAACTGGTTGCGTGGAGCCAACCGGTTATATGACTGCCAAAAATGGAAAACCTATGTGGTTTTGCCATTGCGCTTCATGCGGAATAAAAAAGACAAGATTTGTTAAGGCGGGAAACTGACGCGGCCTCCGTGTGGCGGGGGCATTGGTGAATTAGCATTAACAGGTGTCGCTCATGCTTTGCCTTGGTTAGGGAAAAAGACAGTTGAAATGGGCCGTTATGGAGCGAGTGAATTGTTGCGAAATAAAAACACTCAAAGGAAAGCATTGGATTTTGCGCTGGATAAAGCAAAACCATTTCTTGCAAAGACAGCTTCTGATATGATGGATCAATTAAGCACGGCGATTAGGCCAAACAGAAAATATAAAACAGATCGGAAAGATTTAGATGGCGGTGCTTTAAATGTTCATAAATTAATTGGGAAACTGCCAAGACCAAAGAAAGGTTTCACCCTCCCAGGGCATAACTATACAGGCCCTTATAACCCACTCGATAAACAAGTTAGATTTGATGAAAACACTGGGGAGATTTTAGAAGTTTATCAGCAACCCACGGGAAAAACAGATGCAGTTGCTATGCAGCATGACGTGGATTATTCAGTCTGCGCAAAGAAAGCGGATCCACGCAAGTGTAAAAACAGAGCCGACAGAAAGATGGTTGCCGCTTTAGACGCGATTCCATGGAATGAAAGACAGTGGGGTCATGCTTTAGCTAGAAATGTAATCGATGGAAAACAAAAACTTGGGCTTGGGGCACCAAAAAAACGGCAGAAGGTTTCGAGTATAGATTGGGCTCGAAACCTAAGCGATGAATTACATAAACCAATCATACGGCGCTTTTCAAAACGAAGAGTCATTGCCTATGGAGTTCACAACATCTGGGCAGCAGATTTAGTTGAGATGGGGAAATATTCTAAGTGGAATAAAGGAATCAAATATCTCCTGATGGTGATCGATGTCTTCTCAAAATATGGTTGGATTCGACCCTTGAAAGATAAAAAAGGACAATCAGTTACTGATGCTTTTAAAGATATATTAAGCGCAAAGCGAAAACCGAAAATGTTATGGACTGATAAGGGAAGTGAGTTTTTCAACAGAACAATGAAAGATCTGCTTGATAAGAATGGGATAACTTTATATACAACGGAAAATGAAGAAAAATCATCTGTTGCCGAACGTTGGAACAAGACGATGAAGGAAAAACTCTTTAAGATGTTTAGCGCTAACAATAATACAGTGTATTTCGATAAACTAGACAAGTTAGTGGATCAATATAATCATCGTTTTCATTCGAGCATTCGGATGACTCCCGCAGAGGCGAGCAAACAGAAAAATGAGAAAAAGGTTTTCGCTAATTTATACGGAGACCTGATTTATACCAAACGCAACCCGGCAAAATTCAAGGTTGGCGACAGAGTTAGAATATCAAAATACAAGCGAAAGATATTCGACAAAGGTTTCACGCCGAACTGGACAGAAGAGATATTTGTGATTGACAAAATATTGAACACAAATCCTGTAACGTATAGATTAGTCGATCTGCTGGGAGAAAAAATAACTGGATCGTTTTATGAAGCCGAATTACAGCCTACTACGCAGGATGTTTTCCGCATTGAAAAGGTTATTCGCCGTGACCAGAAGAAAAAGAAAGCTTTGGTTAAGTGGAAAGGCTATTCTGACAAATTCAATTCATGGATACCGCTGAGTGATGTGGAAAAACTATCTTAGCCTTTCCCCATCGGCAGTAGATATAAAAGGATGACTCTGCGCCAAAAGCCAAAAACCCAAAGCCCCCTGCAATAAAAAATCCAGGAGTAAACTCATAGAAAGTGAACCCCTTAGAACTAACCATAGCCGACTCAGCGAAACCCCTGAATTCAAATTCGGCTCCGCTGGATAACGCAAAGCTAGCAACAAGGCGCCAGCAAAGACTAGCTCTACTTAATTTTCAGGGATAATAAAATAAGACACAAAAGTGTCATTTTTGAGACCCGCTAAATTTCAAGGGAATAAAATAACACTTTTTGTGTCATTTGTGTGATTTTCTAAGACCCGCTAATTTTTTAAACGATAATTCATTTGATTTTCATTTGAAAATAACATTTTAGCGATAAATTTAGCGGTAGTTAATTTTTTTATGATTTTGAGCGGTAAATTTAGCGGATGGGGAAGTTGTTTTTGAGGTTTTCTCGGAATTTCTTAGGGCAGGGGGCTTTGGGTTTTTGGCTTTTGGCGCGGAATCATCGTTTTATATCTACTGTTGTGGTGTCCCTGCCAAGTCTGGCGAAGTTAATGAAATAAAAAAATAAAATAAAATAAAAATTTAAATGTATACGTGGCCGCCTATCATTGGGTCAAGAACCAGTGATGGTCACTGGAACTCTGTGAATTGTCAGTTGCGGTAAAAAGAATGAATTATTGTAAAATAGTCGCCTAAAGCTGGAGAGTTTGTTGCCCACTTTAAGTTTATAATGCGATAATGCACGCCTCTCCTTGGTGTCATTATTTTGCTGTAATGTCACGTGCTGTCTTACGCTGTGCGAACTCTCGCAAAAATACGCTTGGATTTCCTTGTAGCTTGCACATTTATGTTGCAGAGACGTTTCGTTTTAAATTAAATTTAATGCAACGGCAAGGCACTCAGCTACCATCTCTTCGAAGCGAAGGCCTACTCAATATTTAACCAGTTCAGTGCAGTAAAGAGGAAAAAAAATTAACGATCACTTCACAATTGGTGGTTTGCTCTTACGTCATATTAAAATTCAGAAGTATTAAACAACAGGTTTCGATTCCAAAATGTTTATGGAATTGTAGAGTGTTTAAGACTACACATCTGGACCAAATTTTGAAGCGCAAGTGCATTTCGTTCAATAGTTATAGGCGAACGAGTATTAGATATTTTTAGTAAGGAATGTATGGAGCGGTCATCTTAGTGCCCCACTACCCCACCAAGTTACCAAGTCAGATACCAAGTCAGATACTTGTCGCGTTTGTTATGCGAATAAAAGCACAGCAACTTCTGTTGCACATGTATAATATGCATATCTAATCAGATGCACCGCCACATTCCTTCACAATGGCACGCACTATCACTTGCACTGTACACACGTAAAGAGGTTAGTTTCTTGCATAATAAATCACTTGATCAATTGCACCGAGATGTGTAACATGGTGGCAGCGAATAAGTGAACCTTTTTAAGCCGCTTTAACGCCTGAAGATTGGGACATCATGGCTTCTCCCAGCTCTCCGTTTCCGAATCTTAAAACTACAGGCGACGACAAGAACGATATGGAGGTCTACATAGAAGATCTAGTAGATTACTGCGTTATGCACAACTGGTTCGACCCAGCGAAGGAAACTGAAGAGCAGAAATGGATTAAACCGGACAAAGCGATGGCCTGTCTTCGAGCATCGCTGTCCCAAGCGGCAAGAGTAATATACAAGTACAGTCTGGGGCTGAGCGGAGCAGATCAAAAGAAACCTCACCTAGTTGTGGCTGCGTTGAAAGAATTTTATGGCGCCAGTATCGGGGTTTCTGGTGAACGACAGAAATTTCTCGGCCTCATTCAAGAGGAGAGCGAGAGCTTCGTGGGAAACAAGAGTCCGCAACCAGGGCGCACAATGCGAATACGAGAATTTTGCTGATGAGCTCATGAGAGACCAGTTCATCGCTGGTTTAGCGTCCGAAACGATTCGCGTCAAACTGATCGGTAAAGGTCACAGGCATCGAGACGTTGCACAAACAATGGTCACCTTGAAAGAAGTGGTCGAAGTTGCGAAATGCTTTGAAGCCACTACCTACGCCAACCAATTGTGAAGACCGCTAGAGGCAATCAAGAACAGGTGAATTACACAAGTAGGCCGAAAACTGGAAAGGAAGTTGTACACCGGCCATCGACACCTTGGTATTGGTGTAATGGTAGCCATCAACAACCTCGCCAACAGCATTGCGTCGCATACGGCAAGAGATGCAATAAATGTGGAATCATTGTTATACTATTGTAATTTTATTTTGTTATGTTGTAATGCTTTTGCAATACTGTAAGGATTTATAGTGATGCAAATCAGGGGCGGATCTAGGGGGAGGGTGCAGGGGGTTCGCACCCCCCCCTGAGATGACCTAGTCTGCGTTATTCGCTTTTAAAATTTGTTTACGTCACCCTTCAGTTACGTCATTCCTTAGAGGTGCACCCCCTCCTAAGAAAAATCCTGGATCCGCCCCTGCAAATAAAGCTACTTGTTGTTGTTGTTGTGGAATCATGGACCATTTCTCTCGTGCTTGCAAAAGCAGAGCAAGTCATCTGAGACCGCCGCATCAACAGTCTAACTTCGTCGAAAGCGAACCGAGCGAAAAGGCTTTTGCGATGGATGACGAGAAGACTGCGTGGTCCGACAAGAGACGTGTAAGAAAATTCTTTGCTCATCTTCACTTGGTACACGGTGGCAAAACAAAAGTTGTACGAGCGCAAATTGATTCCTCATCTACATCCAATACCATGCCTCAAAGTTTGTTACGAAAGCTGTTTCCCGGCGCCAAGATTTCGAAGACAAAGGCCACAATCAGCACGTATGGAGATCAGACTTTGTGCCCAATGGGTCAGGTGACCCTGTGCTGCGAAAGGAAAGGGAAACTACACATCTTGAGTTCCTAGTACAGTCAACTCTCTCGTAAGCGACCACCCTTAGTTCAAGACAAAGTGGTCGCTTACGGGAGGTGGTCGCTTATGGTCAAAATCAACAAAATAAGCTCAAAAACGTAATTACATAAAGATATTACCTTATAAGCGAAAATTAGGCAAATAGACAACGTTTTCTCTGCCTGAAACTAATTTATTCTTTTTACAAGCAACACGATTCGTGAAAAGTACAATAAAGTTTAAAATGTGTCACTTGTTAATCAAAATCACCTGAAATTCAATTTTAACCGAACAAAGCCTGGGAAAAATGTCAAACATGGGGTGCATACATACTCGCACTCTAGATCAGACTGTATTTATCTGCCAGCACTCTGGGTCAGCGCTATTAAAAACTAAACTTTTGTGACATTCGAGTAATGATTTTCTTACGATCATACGTGATCATGCCGGGTGGTCGCTTACCGGAAACAGAAAACAAAGGAATATGACAAATTTCTGGCCTAAAAAGTGGTCGCGGTCGCTTAAAAAATTTGAGTAGTGGTCGCTTTCAAGAGAGTTTTTGAAACAGTATTTGACTCAGAAATAAAACGGTTATTTATAAAGTGGTCGCTTACGGGAGGTGGTCGCTTACGAGAGGTGGTCGCTATGAGAGAGTTGACTGTAGTTGACGTCCCACAAGGAAAGCCACCACTTCTCAGTGGTCGAGATGCACAGGCTCTACACTATTTAACGTGGCTCGACTGGGTTTTTGAGCGACGATACCGTTTAGCTTTGAGAAACTTGTGTACCACCACAAACGAGCCAACGGAAAATCGATTGCCACAGCTATACTAGAGAAAGATTAAAGTTTCAGATGAGATTAGTTTTATGGAAATCGGATTTGCAAAGCAACGTTGTGACGTCACTTCCTGTTTTACATAATACCGAATTGCTTGTCATCAAGAGATATTTTGGAAAACGCTCTCTGGATCTTCGACCTGACGTACTTGTCCTTAGGTCTACAAAATTTTACAAATTTCTATGGAAGCCTTTTCGAAAAGTTTTAAGGTGTTAAAATACAACAAAAACAAAACAATTTTGAAATGTTATTAAAACGTATGTCTACAGGGCTTGATGAAATAATGTTTTGGTCTTACATGAATTTTATACCATCCAAATACCTTAGGTGAAAATCTTCAGGAAATCGCTCTGTTTGGATTTCAGAAATATTACCTTGAATATGAACTGGCCTGGAGTGTTATTTCGCCTTTACATCAAACATTGACCCTATACTTATTAAAATTGTCATGAATTAAAAAACGAATGATGAGTTTTTTTAAAACTTAGTCCTCATAACGATTAATTAATATTCAATACAACTGCCAAGTTTCAAATTCATTGAAGCGTTCTAAGGCTGTCAATTTACAGCCTCAACGTAGGAAAATATTGAGCTGATTTTTATGAAAGTGATTTGTTAATCTCATTATGCGTCTCCATTGTCTCGAATCGCCATGCAATTGTAAATTTCAGTACATAATGAATTCATAAACACTTCATTGCTTTGTTTTAAGTGTTACATGAATTCATGATGTACTGAAAGCTACAATTCCACGGCGATTTGATACAATGGAGATGAATAATGAAATAACAAGCCACAAGCAAGCCACTAACAAGCCACTAACAAGCCACTAACCCTAACCCCTAACCCTAACCACAAGCGCGAAAATCAGCTCAATAGTTTCCTGAGTTGGCGCTAAAAATTGACAGCCTTAGAATGTTTCAATGAATTTGAAACTTAGAGATTGTATTAAACATTAATTAATCTTTATGAGGACTAAGTTTTAAAAAAAAATTCATCATTCGCTTTTTAATTCATGACAATTTTAATAAGTATAGGGTCAATTTTTGACGTAAAAGCGAAATAACACTCCAGGCAAGTTCATATTCAAGGTAATATTTCTGAAATCCAAACAGAGCGATTTCCTTAAGATTTTCACCTAAGGTATTTGGATGGTATAAAATTCATGTAAGACCAAAACATTATTTCATCAAGCCCTGTAGACATACGTTTTAATAACATTTCAAAATTGTTTTGTTTTTGTTGTATTTTAACACCTTAAAACTTTTCGAAAAGGCTTCCATAGAAATTTGTAAAATTTTGTAAACCTAAGGACAAGTACGTCAGGTCGAAGATCCAGAGAGCGTTTTCCAAAATTATCTCTTGATGACAAGTAATTCGGTATTATGTAAAACAGGAAGTGACGTCACAACGTTGCTTTGGCAACTCCGATTTCCATAAAACTTACCTCATCTGAAGCTAAACGCTATCGTCGCTCAAAAACCCAGTCGAGCCACCTTAAGGATCTATGCTGACGTAATTCACGTGGTTGACGGAGAGGGCGCCGACAGTAAGACAGCAACACCCCATTTACCACTCCATCCGGGAGCGATTACAAAGGAAGATGTCCTAGAACACTACAGCAGCGTGTTCAAACCAGGCGGGGGAAAGTCCCTTGGCAGCCCCTTACATATCGAAATGGACCCTGATGTCACCCCCGTCCACGCCCCAAGGCGTCGTGTTCCAGTGGCCAAACTTGACAGAGTCGATGACAAACTAAAGAGGCTCTGTGAGGACGGAATTATCAGGCCGGTTACAGAACCCACGGAATGGCTCTCCAATATACTGGTCAAAGAGAAGCCTAATGGAAAGCTCAGGATATGCATAGATCCAAGCCAGACGATCAATAGGGCGATCAGGAGACCGATATACAACATCCCGACAATCGAAGAGAAGCTGCCACTGTTGACAAAGGCCAAAGTATTTACTATTGTGGACGTATCGGAAGCTTTTCACACCATCGTATTGGATGACGATTCATCATTGCTACCACATTCTTGGGACCAAACGGACGTTACTGTTACAGACGAATGCCATTTGGTATATCCTCGGGACCAGAAGAATATCAACGTCGATAGCACGAGTTTCTAGATGGCCTTCAGGGTATCATTAACATTGCTGATGATATCTGCATATTTGGGCGTGGTGACACCAAAGAAGAAGCGGATATTGACCATGACCGAAATTTGATCGCTCTGTTAGACAAATGCAGGGACCATGATCCACGACTTTCCGCGAAGAAGCTCCAATTCAAGGCCAGCTCGGTCACCTTCATGGGGCACAAACTCACCGACAAGGGTGTGGAGCCTGATCCGTCTAAAGTGGTGGCCATTAAAGAAATGCCAAGACCAACAGACAAAGCTGCTGTTCAACGTTTTCTGGGCATGTGTCAGTACCTCAGCAAATTTTGCCCTAATCTGTCTGAAACTGCCCTCCCCCTCAGGGGTTTAACAAAGCAAGACGCAGTGTTTGTATGGTCTAACACGCATGAAAACTCGTTCAACGCAGCAAAGGAGCTCATTGCCTCAGCAACTGTCTTGCGATACTACGATCCGTCTTCTCCTGTAACGCTCCAAGTTGACGCATCAGAGAACGTCATTGGAGGAGTACTCTTGCAGGACAACCAACCAGTGTGCTTTACTTCGCACACTCTTGACGCCACGGAAAGAAATTATGCCCAAATGGAGAAAGAATGTCTCGCAATAGTCACCTGCATGAACAAGTGGCATCAATATCTCTACGGCAAGAGCAACATTACAGTTCACACGGTTCATCAACCTTTGGAGGCGATTTTCAAGAAGCCTCTGAGCTGGGCCCCCGCAGGTTACAAAGGATGATGTTGAGGCTCCAACGGTACCAATTCACAGTCGGCTATAAGAAAGGAAAAGAACTGTACGGAGCAGACACCATGTCACGCGCTGCCGTAGACATCCCCACTTCAATCGACTCTCAGCAAGCCGATGTGTTTCGCCTTGAGCTAGCAGAGGTGGATCTCAAACCAGATCAGGTTACAGCTGACACGCTACAACGCATTAGAAGCGAGACCAGCAAGGACCCCGTCCTGGCAGCTTTGTACGAAACAGTAATGAATGGTTGGCCTGATGAAAGGAAAGAAGTTCCTGAGCCACTTAAGAGCAGATCCGTACAAGAGCAGATCCGTGCAACAAAACCGCAAATCTTCGGCAAAGCTGAAAAAAATCAAATTCACTCCTCTTTTGCATATAGAATAATCTATAGTCTATTTGAATGCCATGAGGTTTTTTCCTTGAAATATCTATTTGTTTCCGAGAAAAACGAAGAAAGTCGTTATCATCTCAGGGCACAATTTGGCAATCCCAAACACATGCAAACAGGGTTGAAATAAATCATGATTCACTCGACTCGCGTATCAAAACTACTGCGCTAGAAAAAGCTGTCATAGTTCCAATTTGTTGTATAACTTGTCATAGTCTAAACACCATGATTTCATTAAAATTGGATGTGCCTTTGTTCAGAATTTCGTAATATTAAGAATGACAATACTAGAATAGACGATCTTTCAAAATAAATTATGTAAAGTTTAGTCTGGGAAATGAATTTGGGATTTTTAAGAATTTGTTGAAAATCATGAACAAAAAACATAAAATCACGCCATCTTGTGTAGGCGTGACCAACAACAAAAACACTTAGAACGTTTTTCCTTGAGAAATCTTGGCAATTAAATGGATACTGTCACGGGTTGACATGCGCCGGTTCTCGTCCGATCACCGAAGTTATGGTGGTTCCCAACAGTTTCCAGCACTTTCCAAGACTTAGATTTTGATGGGTCATTAAAACCACTTTTTATCAGTTGGTGCTACAATCATGATATCAAGTGAATGCCCAATGATTGGTGAATACATTGTTATCATTTTTGTGACACAATATGTTACTATAGCAACAGTATAACGTGCTGAAAACACCCTTAATTTTAGCTTTAAGTGTTGATAACTAAAAAATGACTAGGTGAACCCCATTTTTTATTGTCGAAATTTGATCAGTAGGATAAGATGCAGCTTTTGGCAAAGTTTAAAAAATTCTGTAGGTGGGGTTCAGAGCCACCTTAAGCTGAACACCCTGCAGAGTGAGCTATCTGTGAAAGGAGAGTTCACAGCCACCATTAGGAACAAAACTTGTGGAACAGTTGCAAGATTTGTTGTAGTCAAAGGAAGAATCAACTCCCCACCGCTCATCAGCAAAGATACCCTCCAAGAGCTTGGGGTGTTGCAAATAAGAGAGGATGGATCGTTTGCTAAAACAAATAACCTGAGAATCCAAGAAGAAATGCCAGACATCAAAGCTGTTAAGAAAGATGAAGTTCTCAGCCTCAAAATCAAGGAAATTACTGACCGTCACAGCCAAATATTTCAAGGCATCGGGAAGATTAGAGACAACAAGAATGGCCAGGATTTCTATGCAAAGTTCAGCATGAGACCACGGGCAATACCAGTAGCTCAGAAGCCAAGACCAGTTGCATACTACCTGCAAGAACCACTCAAGAAATGGCTGGAGCAGTGCTTACAAGAGGAGATATTTGAAGAAGTACCTGAAGGGGAACCTGTGACGTGGTGTTCACCACTGGTGGTTCAACCAAAGCCAAAGTTCAGTGAACTAGACAAGGAAGACCTGGAACCACACATGATCAGAGCCAGTGTAAACCTCAGGGTATCCAACCAATTTATGGAAAGACACAGGATCACCCAAGGCACCATAGTAGAAGATTTCATGTACAAATTCCATGACTGCACTGTCTTCTCCAAGCTAGATATGAAACAGGGCTACCACCAGCTCCTGCTTGACCAAGAATCCAGAAAGGTCGCTACCTTCGGCACCCCGTGGGGGAACCTGAGACTAAAGCAATTAATCTTTGGAGCGAAGTCATCGCAAGACCTCTTTGACGAAGCCATCTACCGGATATTCGGAGACATACCAAGGTGTCTCAACCAGCGTGACGATATCCTGCTAGGTGGAAGAGATACTGAAGAACACAACAAGACACTGGAACAGTCCTGCAAAGAGCAGCAGATTTTGGCATTACCTTCAACCCTGAGAGGTGCCAATTTGGAGTCGAAGAGATTGAGTTCTTTGGACATCAATTCACCAAGTATGGACCCAGACAAAATCAGAGCCGTCAAAGAAGCCAGCCCACCAGAGTCAAAAGAAGCAGTGAGAAGCTTCCTAGGGATGACAGGATACCTGTCAAAGTTCATTCCAAGATACTCATCATTGATTGCACCATTGCGAGAACTGACCCACAAAGACACAAAGTTCAAATGGGGAGCAGAAGAAAAAGAAGCATTTGAGAAGCTCAAAGACAGCATTACAAGCAAGAGCACCATGGCTTATTTCAATCCATCCAAACCAATTGTCGTCAGAGTGGAAGCCAGCTACCATGAGGGACTCTCTGCCGGTTTATTTCAAGAGACAAACAGTGGTCTCAGACCAGTACACTACATCAGCCGCACCATGACTGCTACAGAGAAGAGATATAGCCAGACTGAGAAGGATGCCTTGTCAGTTCTTTGGGCTAAGAACAGATTTAGCCTTTATCTCCTGGGAGCACCAAGATTCAAAATCATCACAGCGCACAAGCCGCTAGTCCCATTATTTAACAAGGCAAACATGAAGCTTCCCCGGCCCTGGTCGAAGCTAAGTGTGGACCTGTTCCAGCTCGATGGAACGCACTATCTTGTGATGGAAGATCATCACAGCGACTAAGCCATCATACCACAGCCAGCGCCATCATACAAGCCATGAAACGAAATTTTGCCCGTCATGGCATCCCAGATGAGTGCGTTAGCGACAATGGGCCGCAATTTGATAGCCACGAGTATTCGCGATTCGCCTGAGATTACGGTTTTAACCTTGTCAAGTCATCTCCATATCACAGCCGTGGTAATAGTAAAGCAGAATCCGCTGTAAAAATTGCCAAGAATATCTTGAAAAAATCTCGTCATGAAGACCCGTATCTCGCCCTACTGGCCTATAGAAACACTCGCCAGCAAGGACACGTGTATTCACCTGTTCAGAGACTGATGTCCCGAAGGCTACGTGACCTCATTCCTATGGCAAACAGTCTCTCCACGCTTGGTGGTACAGAATAGTGTAGGAAGGAGACAGCACGCGATCGAAGATGCAGTATGACAAGAAGGCATCAACGCTACAGAGAAAGTTCTCACCAGGAGAGAGAGTATTTGTGAAGCCTAACCCTAAGAACAAACACAAACCATGGATTCATGGCGAAGTAGTTGGAAACTCTGCTCCAAGGGCTTGCCTGGTAAACGCCCCGTTGGGGCCGATTCGTCGAAACCACAGTCAGATCAGGAAGGTCCGCACGGAGCCTGCGCACCGCTACTAACAGACGGAGCCGGTGGACTTGCAAACTGCATCTTTACCTGGGACAGGCGACATGCCAGCGGAACAAAACCAACAGCCGACTCAACCAATAGGCGACATGCCAGCGGAACAAAACCAACAGCCGACTCAACCAATCGCAGAAGAAAACCAAAGGTCGGACCAACCAGTCGAAGAGCAAAACCAACAGGCGGATCAAGCAAAACCGGGTATGCCGGATCCAGGACCCACACAATCGAGTGTCACACAACGGAGATCAACAAGGCGCAGAAAAATGCCTTCTAGGTTTAAGGACTATGTCTTGAACATTGTGCACTCTCTTAGGCCAGTTTAATGAACATTGACATTGACCGAAATTTGATCGAACATTAACATTGAACATCGAACATTAACATTGACCAAATATCTCGCCGTTACTTTATGTTGTTGTTGTTAGTTTTGTTTGGTTGTCAAAAGGGGAAGGGTGTTGCACATGTATAATATGCATATCTAATCAGATGCACCGCCACATTCCTTCACAATGGCACGCACTATCACTTGCACTGTACACACGTAAAGAGGTTAGTTTCTTGTATAATAAATCACTTGATCAATTGCACCGAGATGTGTAACACTTCGAGAATTAAACAACAGAACTTTTAATGACAAAGCTGTTGTTGATACATGTCGCAAGCTCGTCTTGCACGAGGTCTGAGGTCACATGACTAGCGTGGATCTGATGTCCAACAGTCTAGCAATACATGTCACGGTAACTGGGGTGTCACGCATGTCATGCCACAATACCAGCCCTAATCCAACCAAAATATTTGATAAGCATATATTCATTTTTAACAATGGGCAAGAGTAGTTTTTAAGCAAAAACATATATTTAGAATATTTTCTTCTCAATCTACAGTACCGCTCAAAAGTAAGTTGACAGTCCCTCGAGACTCGATACTCGAGACTCGAGACTCGATACTCGATTCTCGAAAGTTTCGAGTATCGAGTCTCGAGTCTCGAGTATCGAGTCTCGAGTCGAGAAATTTAATGAGCTTGTCGCTTGACTGATCTCTCGAGAAATAATTGCACACCGGGCCGCAGTACACTCGATCGAGCTTTGGAAACATTTTGCCGACTCAGGAAGTAATTGCGCTGGATAATCTTCCATAATAAAACAGCTAGTTTTTCTCTTCCAGAAATGTTATCGAGCATCTGTTTGGCCAGATACGAGCGACATTCAAGCCAGACAACAGTCCCGCTCTTAAAACGAGCCAGAATCAAGAGACGAATGTTTTTCTCCCATGGAGATCACGCGGATGGATCGATGGAATGTTCGCGAAACCAAACGCGGCTTATGTTTATTCCCGGCCCGAAGACACTCCAAACTTTCTGTGATGTTTTAGCCCGGTGGAATACTTGGAAATGAAGGCTGAGAGTTTGGAAAAGCTTAATCTTAATTTGGCGAGCGAAACTACAAAGAAAACAGAGAATTTGTAGAAGTGCATAGTCTGTACGTTTATATAAATACTTGTGACTTTCGCTTGTGCCAGCGTGTTTTCAGGTTTCAAATTACCGTTTTGACATATGCAAATTCGGTGCACTTTTACCACTTTTCCCAAGGGACCGCCAAGCACTTTTTTACCGACAACTTCAACAAACTTCAAAGGGTTTAATTTTTTTTCTGCTGCCAAACTTTCCCTACCGTCTTTAACTTCGATTGTAATTTTTAGTTCCATTCAAGATTTATTTCAACAATAAGTAAACATGAAGTGCAAAAAGAATTTTACGCATGAATTTTGCGTGACAACTGCACTTGGGACTCCGGGCCGCTTAATGTTTACATTCCACAAGCGAGCAGCGAGAAAAAGAATTTAAAAATGTTTTGCAGTCTTATAAAAGAATCACGTTTATCATTCCCTGGCCTTAAAGTCAAAACCTTGCTTGATTCAAAAAAATGGTAGACCGAGCGTGACTAGTATTATTACTTTGTCTTCTCGCGGACGACTGCTGGCGTAGTCTACGAATTACCGCCAGTCTGTCTACACCGCTAGCCGTTCGAAAGAATTTATATTTTGCCGTTCGATAATGAACGTATCAGTGAAAGCGACTCTTCGTAGACTGTTTATAATTATGGATTAGCCGATTGCAGCTCTACATTTAGTTATAAACACAACTTGTCTGATGTGAAAAGTAAACAAACACGTCGCGCTTCGATTGCCGCGAGACTCGATGGCGCTACTCGTGTCGACTCAAAATACGGAGCTTTTATTTTCAGTGATTTTGAAAACAGCTTCTTACATTGTAGCGTTAAGGCTTATCCGCATTAAAAGTTTCCACACCCGAAGAAAAAATCATCGGAAAAATCACGTTCAGTACGCTAACATACAGTGTATCGACGATATCATGTGGTTGAATGTTTTTACTCGATAACTGACAATCGACGTGAAACACTTGCACTTTAGTGCGAGCGGCTATTCTTTCCTCGAGAAATACGTAAATCGTTTCCTCGAAGACCTTTCGAGTTTTTGCATACTCGAGAACGCCTTGTTTCTCGAGACTCGAGACTCGATCCTCGAGACTCGATCCTCTAACGCTTCGAGAGTCGAGGCTCGAGTATCGAGTCTCGAGTCTCGAGTATCGAGTGTCAACTTACTTTTGAGCGGTACTGTATCTGATACTTTCGCAAAGGTTTTGACTAGAAGTGTAGAACTTTGTTGATGCTGAATTTGAATTTCAGTCACACCTAACAAGCTATAATATTTTAAGTGCGAGCTGCAGCAAGAGTGGACTTGTGAAAAAAGAAAAAAAGAAAAAAGGGCTAAAACTGGTTTCCTGGACTCACTGCAAGGATAAAAATTTCGCTGAGGAATCAACGTACACCTTTAGCTTAGTACTATCGCTTCAAGTTTGTTCTTGTGAGAACGCAGGCAGTGGCTTTGTCAAGAAAAAACTCGAAGATACCCATACATTATAGCT
>JAJGOT010001255.1:0-38863 GCA_022457155.1 Cladopsammia gracilis
CTGAATTTTAGCATTACTGGAGAGGCTATTCCAAAGTACAGAGTCTCTATACTGATAGCTGTTTTTGCCAGCTTCGCTGTTTGGTCTAGGCACAAACAAATTTTATGATGAATTTTTCAGGTTGTAAGAATGAATAATGTTTGTATTTTCAAGCTAATTTGTCAGGTAATTTGGAATGCCTCCATTTAGCGTTTTATGCATTAGTATTGTTAATTGTTTTGATCCTCTTTCTTCAAGATTATCCCACACTAGTTCATCCAGTAATTCAGCCGAACGTTTATCATAATTGGAAAAGGTGATCACTCCAGCAGCTCTGTTTTGGAGACTTTGGAGTGTATCAGACAATCTCTTTCCACATGTTCCCCAAATTGCGCTGCAATAATCAAAATATGGCAGCACAAGGGAATTATACATTGTAGTCAGGGTTTCATTTGGAACGGGATGCCTTACTCTTTTCAGCGCGCCAATTCCTCCCAAAACCTTTTTATTAATTTTGTCTATATGTTCTTTCCAAGCAAGGGATTGATCTATCTCTACTCCGAGAGATTTATATGTCAATTCCCATTTCAGTGATTTTATCTACTTGGCTTATTTGGAAGGGATAATCCAGGCTGCTGATCTTATTTTGACTGGCTATTATCATGTACTTTGTTTTGACAACATTTAAGCTAAGCTTATTTGCTTTTAACCATTTATGTACTTCATGCATATCCTGATTTAATTTTTGTTCTAGAACGCTTTCTTTTGCATTAGCAACAGTGAAACTTGTATCATCCGCATACATACGTACGGCTGGAATTTAGATCACAAGCGGGTAGATCATTGATATAGACAATGAAAAGCAGTGGCCCCAGTGTCGATCCTTGGGGTATTCCACATTTAATTTCACAACTATCTGACAGTACGCCATCCACAGCTGTTATTTGTTTTCTATCTTTGGAGTGTTTTCACATGACGTCACGGCGGCCATGTTGGTGTCCCAAAACAATAAAACGGCCTATAATGGGCTATACGGGGATGCTCCGCCCGAAAGGGGTACCTTTTTGAGGCTGGAGGTATATGAAAGGGTCGGGATTTCATGAGTTGAAGTATGTGAAAGGGTAGGGATTTCACGAAGAATAGGAAATGGAAGCAAAAACACGAATTGAAGCATAAAAAAGGTAGTGAAAACTGCCATTTAAGTATTATAAAAAGGGCCTTTCAAAATATATCAAATAGATGCACGTAAAGGCTATATGAAAGGGTACCATTTTCAATGAAAGGTATATGAAAGGGATACCTTTTCTGTCAAAAACGGTATATGAAAGGGTAAGGGTTTGGACCTCCCTGTTCAAAACTTTGTTGAGTACCCCCCACTCCCCCCCCCGGGAAAACGGCTTCCATATTTGTGTCCCAAGCTAATCCTGTGGGGATTGAACTCTTTTCTAATGCAAACACTTTGTTTTGTTCAAACAAATTACCATAGCTGCAGACCACGTGAGTGAAAACACTCTATTAGATGGGAGGCAAACCATTTTAGGCTGGCATCACTGACACCATATAGCCTTAGTTTCGCCAATAGTATTTCATGGTCCATGGTGCCCGGGGGGGGGGGGGAGGGGTACCCAACAAAGTTTTGTACGGGGATGCTCCGCCCCAAGGTCCAAACCCTTACCCTTTCATATACCATTTTTGACAGAAAAGGTACCCCTTTCATATACCTTTCATTGAAAATTGTACCCCTTTCATATACCTTTCATTGAAAATGGCACCTCTTTCATATAACCTTTACGTGCGTCTGTTTAATGTATTTTGAAAGGCGCTTTTTATAATACTTAAATGGCAGTTTTCCCTGCCCTTTTTTATACTTCAACCGGTGTTTTCCCTACCCTTTCCTATACTTCGTGAAATCCCTATTCTTTCATTTACTTAAACTCGTGAAATCCCTACCCTTTCATATACCGCCAGCCTCAAAAAGGTACCCCTTTCGGGCGGAGCATCCCCGTATAGTCCATTATAGGGAGTACCCCCCCCCCCCCCCCCCCCGGCCATGGTGTCGAATGCTTTTTTAAGGTCTAAGAAAATAACACCATTCAAAAGGTTATTATCTATATTTAAAAGCCATTCGTTTGTGGCATCTAATAATGCTGTCACTGTGGAATGTAAAGGTCTAAATCCAGACTGTAAATCTGTAAGTAGACCGTGTTCTGTCAGGTAATCATAAAATTGATTAAAAAATATTCTCTCAATAATCTTTGTAACAGCTGGTAAGACCGAAATAGGTCTGTAAATGTCAGGGATACACTTTTTGTCGGCTTTGTAAATAGGCGTCACTTTGGCAATTTTCCAATCTGCTGGAAAAATGCCAGTTTGAACAAAAAGATTAAATATATGAGTCAGAGAAGGGATAATTATCGACCCAGCCTCTCTTAACAGCCTAGTAGAGATACCATCCAGTCCACATGCTTTATTTAGCGGCAGGGCTTTCAACAGTTTATCCACTTCGATAATCGATGTTTCTTTAATACTAAATGAGTGGTTGGTTTGAGTGATGTATTCTGAAAACTGTTTTGTCGGAGGAGACAATTGAGAGGCTTATTTAGGCCCTATTTCTGTAAAATGATGGTTCAGGGCAGAACTTATTTCTTTTGGCGAGGAATGTGTTTCGTTATTATATGTAATATTTTTAATGGGCACAGTGTTTTGATCATTGCCCAGTAGAGAATTAATCCCCCTCCAAGTCTGCTTTATGTTCTTGAGATTCTCTCTAAAGTAAACATTATAATATTGCGTTTTAGCCCATTTAATATCATGATTAATTTTGTTTTTCAGTTGTTTGTATTCATTCCAACTCTCTGGGGTATTAAGTCTACTTGCTATTTTCTTATACTTGTCTCGTAAAAACATTCCAGTTTTCAATTTTGGAGTCAGCCAAGGAGATGATCTAGCTTGCACCCTTTTTCGTCTCACAGGGGCGTGGTGGTTACAAACAGAGAGAGCCAAGCAGAATCTGGATCATTACAATGATGTTCAATACTCTCCCAGGGGATCAGCATGAGATCTCGTCTAAATTCGTTTTGATCAAAAATTTTAAATTGCCTTGTCTCGATTATTTTCGGGTTATGCTTCAAAGAGGACAATTTTCTTATTGCGTATATTACGTTCCCTTACCAAACCTAACACTATTTTAAAACTGTTTTTAATGTATTTTGAAAAACTATTTTTAATATATTTTTGAAAAATATATGAAAAATATGTATTTGAATCATGTTTTTTAAGTAGTTTTTGACTTATTTTAACGATGTTTAAACCTGTTTAAAACGATATTGAAATATATTTTTAAAACCTTTTCAAAGTGTAGTTTCGATGAATTCAGATCCGCATATACGTTTTAAAATATATTTCAAATACGTTTCAACACCTTTAAAAATAGTTTTAAAAACAGTTCACAAATCTTTTAAAAATACATTATAAATTCTCCAACTATTTGTAAACTGTTTGGAAGGCTATTTTGAATGTATTTGTATTCAAAATACGTTTAAAATTCGTGCTTTAAATGTAGTTTTTAAGTAGTTTTTGACTTATTTTAACGATGTTTAAACCTGTTTAAAACGATATTGAAACCTATTTGAAATAGTGGAAAATTAGCATCAAAACAGTTTACAAATTTTTAAAAAACAATTCTTAAACTATTTGCAAACTGTTTGGAAAGCTATTTTGAATGTATTTGTATTCAAAATACATTGAAAATTCGTGCTTGAAATATAGTTTTTAAGTAGTTTTTGACTTATTTTAACGATGTTTAAACCTGTTTAAAACACTATTGTGACGTATTTTGAAAGGCCTCTATATTTCGTGAATGGAGAAAATGGGTGATGTTTCAAAATATATTATCAATAGTATTTGAATCGGGTTTAAGAGCCTTTCAAACTACCTGAAAATACACTGAACATAGATTTTAAAAGATTTGAAAAACAACATGGAGTAGCATTTGCAATAAATGGTTTATTCATAATTATGTCTGTCAAAATACAATAAAAATATATTTGAAATACTTTCTAAATTCCTTACAAATAATTTTAAAACATGGTTCAAACCCTATAATAATATATAAATTTAGTATATACTGAAACAGTGGATAGCATTGTTGGCGCTTTGATTGGCTACTGAAACTCGGAATAGCAAGTGCTATTCTCCTCCCAGCAACTACCCACCACTACCCACCCTCCACTTCGGTGAATAGTTGTTAAATACAATTCGAATTTACTAATTCTTTCTTAATATAAAAACAAATTCAATAAAACAGATTTCAACTGTATGCATGTAATTAGCTGACCCCAAAAAGGGTCAAAATTTGAGTATTTTAAAGTCAAAATTTCAGTATAAAATAATATTTTTGTCCTCTGAAAATTGATAATTTATATCAACATGAAAACCAAATCCGTGAACTTATTACTGGTCTAAATTTTGATTATGCAATTATTCACAATCATGACCAATTTGATTCACGAATCCTATTCCTTGATTCTACATTTCGATTTTTGTTCAATACGAAAATTACGATGCTTGAAGATATTTTTTTGGCACCTTGATAAATATGCTTTGTTAAGCAGTCAAGTATTAAAATGATACACCAAATTGAAGAAACGTTGTCGGGTGAAAAGCATAAACCATGAACGATGCGACCCAAAGGTTTACTGGGAAGTTAGAAAATTTAACCTTTGTCTGTGACAGAATACACATTATATTAACACAGGATGCATAAATCATGCTCTTAAATGTCTCAAACAAAGAAAACATCTTGATTATCAAGAAATAGAATGTTACTATCTTGCCAATGCTGCCTACCCAGAATCCCAATCGGTTTCATCGTTCATGGGTAATGCTTTTCACGGGTCAATGTTTCTTCAATTCGGTGTATACAACTTGACATCTTGTATTTTTTTTGTGGAAATGAAAGTTACTGTGCACATCTCAGATGAAATCCAAATATCAAAGGAAAACCGAGCACATACTCAGCATCACATTCAAGTTTAGTTGCAAACAACCTACAGTACACTCACAAATCCACATGTATCATTCAGATATTTTGTGCGGTAAGAAGTAAGGAACATTTGCATTGTCAAATCAAAATATTTGAATTTGTAATGCCATTATGTAGGGCACATTCAATTCACCATTTTCCAGAATAAGTGTAAACAGAATAGTCTCTGAGAATTGGTTGTTCAAGTATACTTGCTTTGCAAATCTGTTAAAACATGTTTATGATACGACAGTAGCAAGAGTTAAATGTTCTTATGGCTCCCAAATCTCAAAGAATGTGATTTTTTTGTGACCATTCTGCATATTCCTACTCCGGAATCAGTCAATTGGACGTACCCTTATCCTTGTGAGTTAGCCCTGTTATGCATCCTTTACCGACTGGGCCTTTTTTCCCCTTCATTTGCACATACTTTTCTGCAGAAAAACAATAATAGAATGTACTTATTAATCAAAGTTAATTGAAAAAAAAGAATGCACAATAATAAAAAATATTGCGGGTTATTTTTTAACCTGGTACACAACACTGACACTAGGCCACTCAAAGTAGTTTTGCCTCAAACTATACCGACAGTTCTATGCTACTTGCTTTTGAAAGGTAATGTCAGTACTTCAAAGTCAGTGGGCTATCTTTTGAGTGGCCGCTAAGCACAACAAACAAGATGGCGCACAAAAGAAACGTTTTGGCGGCAAGCTCAATTTTTTTATTATTCGTTCTGCAAGCGGCTGCTTTTCAGTGTTTGGGGCTATTATTTTGCACTCTACTAATTCATTCTGTTCAGCAGATATCACTGGTAAGGGATAACAATGAAACAATTCCCCAGGATGGTAATTTTATACCACCATTTTTTCGCGGTCTTCTCACCTTGGCTAGCCGGGTAACCCGGCACGAACCGTTTACATGGCAAAAAGATAGCCCTCCTAGAAGGGTGCCTCGGGAAGGTGGGTTACCCTTTCTAACATGTACACGCTTGAATGCATTTTCTTAACAAACATGAAAAGTTGGCTCTCCCAGGGTAGCTCAGTTAACCAGGGCACCCTCCCTCCATGTAAACATGCCCTAAGTGTCTAGGCACTTACATGTATTCCAATTTAGAAGCTCAAGAATTAGGTTGCTTACTTAATTTTTTGAGATAGGAATTTTGTTATACACTTACATGTACTGTACAATCATGTGGAGGAGCATTAACATTAGTTGGTTGCACTTTTGAGACTCAGACCTAAGAACTGATGCCTAAACTGTATATCTGTGATGGACAACACTTTCTCTCAAGTCTTGCACATCACAGACTTTTGGCGACCTCAGAAATTTAACGACCCTAGCACTTCCAAAGCGATAGCAAACTTTAGCCTATAAGCATTTATCGTGCAACAAAAGTGAGCCAAAGAAACTGCAATGTATGCCAATAGAGCTACTGTAGCACCGAACCACGGTATAAAGGAAGAATATAATTCTATCGACTCTGGACACCATGAAATCCTCCTATCAATTTGAGAGATAATCTGCCAAGATCAAAAGGCCAACATCATCAAAGAGAACAAATTCATAACTGTGATCTAAAGATGCAATTCTCTCTGAAATCTTTATGCTTTTAAATACATTTTTGGTACCAAGTGGGAGTCATGTTTAGCCTGTCCATTTTTATACTACTGCATAGGTATCTAAAATTTTTTGACAGTGCTTCGTCCTGCTGCGACACTTAAGATTACATCTGAATGCATGTGGCACAATACTACTACACGAGGATCACATGCTTGTTGCACAAGATACATAAATAATGTCTTATTTATTGAGTCATTTGCGAGAACACCTCTGTACAACTCTACAAGAGCTACCCTTTTTGTCAAAAAGTACTATACATGCACAAGAAATCACAAAAAAGCCTTCTGAAGAAATACAATACAACATCAAATCAAAACTACAACAATCCTATCAGCTCAATTACAAGAGCCAATGAGAAAAAAAAAAAACATTTGATCCTTCCCAGGAATACAAAAGTGACAAATTTTTCATTTTTAACTGAATGGTTTCATATCATTCTACGTGTACAAGACATATACACATGGTAGCAACTGAGGATGTTCGCCAAAGAACCGAAAGTCAAGTCTTGCCTAAGGACATTAATATGTCTCATTCATTGCTTGAGGAAAGAACGTAAGAATTTACCAGCATAAAAAATGTGAAATTTACAATACAGCAACCATGCTGCAGATTATCTGTTGGATGCAAAATTAAACGCTATTACAAAACAGCAGAGATTAATCCTAGCTCCACTGAGACACACTACTCAACTAAAGAACTAACTAAGGAGCTAAAAATAATTTCAAGAATTCATGATTTCATTGCAGTGGAATTGTAGACTACAGCATTTTGAGACTTGCATCTAAGATGCCTATATCTGTGATGGGAAACACTTTCTCACAAGTCTTACACACCAGTCTTTAGACATTAAATCACAGCCTGAGAAATGTAATGACCCTAGCATTTTCAAAGCGATAACAAACTTTAGCCGATAAGTATTTATCGTGCAACAAAAGTGAGCCAAACACACCGCAATATTTGCCAATAGAGCTACATGTAGCACCGAACACCGGCATAAAAAAGGAAAATAATTCTAACGACACTCTGGACAGCATGAAATCCTCCTATCAATTTGTTATATATGTTGTGGTTCAAATTTTTCTTTGGTTTAAATTTTTTCAAACCAGTTTAGTTTTTATTTTTCTTTGTCTCAGATTCATTATCATAATATGAGACAAAGAAAAACAAAAATCAAACTGGTTTGAAAATTTTTAAACTATAGAAAACATTGAATCACAACATATACATGTATACATATTAATTTTCTAGGAATAACACAAGCAAGCTAAGAAATATGGAATGCCAGCAAGAACAATAACTGGCCTTTCTTAATAAACATTAAATTAAAATTAAATTAAGGAGTGTTTTTTTTTTCAGGAAGAGAAGGACTCCAGGGGAAATTTAAATGAGTTGAGGCATTTGAGGATTTATTCGAGTAAATCAAAAGTGTATACACATGCACTATATTTAGATACAAACAACAAAGAGCAGGGTTTGCACTATCAATAGTCGGGTTTATAGTCCAATGCAATCCTTTTCTTCCCACCTGAAAATGCAACTGAATAGGAAACTCTGCTAGCAGGCTACGACCCAGGGATGTAGATAATAGCCGGGAGCCGGGGAAATTATCCGGCTGCGAACTTCATTTTTCCGGCTGTTAAAGCTTAGTGCAGCTTTAAAAGGACTTCATTTTTCTATTTTTTACCCATCTGTCAGATCTATATTCCTGCCAGTTAAAAACTGAATCTACATCCCTGCGACCGGTAACCAGTTAATCATCACCACAGTAAGGAGGCACTTATCAAAAAATAGTACATGTACAATCAACCAAGGAAATCTCTTTTCACACATCTACATGTATTTTCTTGTTCAAGTAGAGTCAAAGGCTCCTGTTAGCCAACTCAAAAATAGGAAATGCCCTACATGTACATGTACATACAAGTATTGCTGGCTTGTGTTTGAGAGACCAACATTGACAAAAAAGGTGTCAATAGAAATTTTGAATGTAAAGTAGCCATGTATTTATTTGATTTGATTGAGACACTCAAGTATGGTTTGTAAAAACTTGATTATACTGTACATGTACATGTATTTATTAACACTTTTGATAAGATTGCCAACTTCATCTATTTTTTATGCAGTTCATGAAACACAATGTTTACACTGTATGTTTAAATTATAAACATGTCTCTATATCTCTTAAATACTATTTTTTTAACCTACATCAACATGTAGGATACACAAAACATTATTTCAATCTTCAAGAAATAATTTTTATATACCACAATCACAAATTACATGTACAGGTACCAACTATTGAGCTGAGAAGACTTTCATGAGATATACTAAATTACAAATCATACATGTATCTACATTATAAGATATAAATAACATACTTTACATGAGACTTACATTTGTACAGATGGTATTTAGCAGGGATGTAGATAATAGTGGGGAGCCGGGGAAATTACCCGGCTGTGAACTTAATTTTTCCGGCTGTTAAGGACGTTCGCGTGAAAATCTTCTACACTGTAACACTGATTTTTTTATAAAATGTTTACTACAGCTAGGTTATGAGATGTTCGTGTCAGAAATGCAAAAAAAAAAAAATTAGGGGGTCACTGACTTCGTTTCCGAGATAAGATATCTGAAAGGCGACCCTAATTTTGAAAAACTGGTCTTCCTTACGGGATGAGACCCCATTGTCTGTTAATCTAAAAATATTCCAAATAAATCTCTAAAATGCAACTTTCTTTCCCAAATTTTATGTGAGTAGGTCTGTTCAGCAAATTCATTCAACTGGTGACGTTTTTTTAAGTAAATTTAATCTTTAAACAACAGCATTTGCAAACTCTGACAGCAGCAAATTGGCAGGATTCCATGCTGCGCGGGTAGAAAAATGGAAAAAAAAATTAAATTTCCTACATTGACTTTTTGTTCATTTTTTCACAATCTGTCGAGAAGTGGCAAAGAAAAAAATTGGGGGTCACCGACCATCAAAGTGAGTTAAATCTAAGCAAAGTTAATGCAACGGCTACCAGTCCTTTATGTGCTTAGATTTCTTCTCTTCCGCACGCTCGTACATGACATAGCATGGCGTTGCGAGATGAACTGCGTGCGCAGTAGGCCTAGTGCAGCTTTAAAAGGACTACATTTTTTCTATTTTTTACCCGTCTGTCAGTTCTACATGTACATGTATATTCCCGCCAGTTAAAAACTGAATCTACATCCCTGATTTAGGTCAGTAAACGAGGTAAAAATGACAGATACATCCCCTTGGGGTGGCATACTATTTCACTTCCTGTGGTGTTCAGATCACTTTATTTGACTGCATGTTCACAGCTTTTTAGCTGTGGTACAAAATAATCCTTCACAAAACAATCCTGGTAAAGCCTTTGATCCTTATGGCAGACAATGTGAAAGGTACATTGGCCATAGCCATGCATGTCTAGCAGGCCTTGTATTTCATAATGCAATTTGAGTTAAAACTATCATTTTCCCTTCCGTTTAGTGAGGTGCTGTAGCAGTTAACAGCTGCTGAAATCTCAAGGCTACTGTTTGCCGCTCAAGAACTAGAAAATAAAAGGCAATGAACACGAAAGCCCCCGCTTCACTTCTAATAGCAGGCATGTTTTTAGAAATTCAAGCCAATTCAATTTGTGCACTGGTGATTCGAGTACTTGTGAAGGTAAAGTAACTTGACCTCAGGAAATTGAAACCTTGGTAAACGTTTAAGTGTAAACACAACATTTTGTCAAGTAATGTTTTTACTTGCTTTGAAATCTGAAACATCAGTGGTCCAACAAAACATATCCATAACACATGCACACAAACCATTATTTATAGCAGTAAATACTAGATTAAAAGCAAGGGTTCACTACAAGCTTACAGGTATGACACAACTCGCAAAACGAAGCAAGACTACAGATGATCTTTCATGTACAAGCTGCGATCTATTAAAATCTCGGCGTTTTATGACGATTGTATGTTAAACGTAAATTCTGGAGCTCATACATGTAATCTGTATCATGACCAGTTAATTTCAAAGCAAAAACCGAAATGTTTTAACTTTCATGTAAGTTAAGCTTAAATTGTACCAAGACAAATATCGAATGTAGTCTCATTTTATAATAAATTGCATGTACTATCGAGGACCGATCGAGGTTAATATATTTTGAATTTAATTTGGCAGGAGAACGAATGCTGTTTCACCCCAACAAACTATATAATAACACTAAACCACTCACTGTTGTCAAGAAATAATCACGTCTTCTAATCGTACATTGCATAAAGTCGAAGCGTTATAGTATTTAATCTCTTACATGTAGCTTACCGTACGCTATATGCTTCGTTCGATTAACTAAATAACCGCATTCCGGAATAAAAAAAAAACACTACAGCGCTTTCTTTATAGTTTGTTGAGACACATTTGCACTTTACACATGTAAATCTGGCAAAACATGGTTATAATTCGACAGCTTTCATGTTCTTAATATTCCGGAATACGTTCAATCGAACGCCACCTCAAGCTTCGTACATGACTAAAATGATTAAACAAATGATTGTACTCACATTTGAAACGTCCCGATGTAGACTGTCGTCTCAGACATTCATCTCTTCTGCTGATAAATTGTTGATAAGCCCAATTCTTGGATAAAACAACATCCACAAAATCGAAATCTCTAAACGGTTGCTATAATGGCCGCGCACAAAATTCAAACGACCTTTGTTTGTGCTCACGTGAGATAGCTCACGTGATATGTGACGCTGGATAGAGAGGACACTGGGAACGAGATTAGCGCGCGAGACTGAGCGGGAATTTCACAATGCTTTAGGACTGAATTCCTCGTTCTTCAAGTGAAAAAGTGCAGGATTCCATGATAAGAGGGCCCAAAACAGATATAAGGTATGGCTTTTAATTCTTAAGAAGAGACTTAACTGTAATCATCATTCGTGTATAACTTAATGTTTCCTTTTCTGAGCGCTCCATAAATTGTCTGTTTACAAAATAATGTGTGCTCTCGCATATAGCTTACATGTAAGCTAAATATATACGAGCGGTAGGCCTCGCTACTCTAAACACAAGCTTTATAGAGCGAAATAGAATACAACATACGCTGAGGTTCGCAGAATAATAATAATAAAGCATTGCCGTAGCGATCGTCATAACATTTATGCTTCGATCTACAACGCGTTCGGACACATCGATATTATTACTGAATCCAGTGTTAAGCGAGGAGCTATACCATGGTTTGATTTGACAGCGAGCTACTGCATTTAATAATACCTTTTCAGAAAATGAATATGTCGGGATAAATGTAAAGTAAAATGTATTTTGACGCGCCATTCGATATCGCCTTGCTATTCAATTTTCCGGTTCAATTCCCGGCCCGCAAGTCGGCGTTCGGCTACACGTGTGAGGTTGATAATTAACTTCGGCCTCCGTATTATACTGTCATGATGATAAACAAGGAACTGTATTTGCAAAGACCACCATAACGAATAGAAGCACCAGATTCTGTAGTAAAGGATCGAATCGGGGGGTGGCTACGGGTATGTGTCTATAAAACTCTATAAACGTTTTCATTGCTGCTGCAATAAAAAGGAAAACCGATATAGCTCTTATTTTGTTCTGTGAGTTTGTCACAAATACGTTTAAAACAGTTTTACTGACTTATGGAGGGGGAGGTGAACTTTAAATATATTTTGTGTACATACCTGTAACAAAGTGTTTTTCTCTCAAAATACTAAAAAACTAGTCTGTTTAAAGTCTGTTTGGAAACAGCTCCTGGTTTCAGTATTTTAAAATCGCCTTTCAAATAGCTCTGACTTGTGAATTCAACTTCAAACATGTTTTAAATAGACTATTTATGAGCTATTTAGAAGCGTAGTAATGAATGTCCATTTCAAATAGTATTTAAACATGATATTTAAAACGTATTTTTATTTTTTACTTGTTACAACTACATTATAAATCGACAACATTTTATGATTCTTTTCCAAACAGTGTTCAAATAGTCTATTTGAAACAATTTAGAGTAACACTTCGGCAGTCATGTTGTCAAAATAGTGTTCAAATACTCTATTTGAAATGTAGTTTTGGCGACAAATAGCTTACAAATACATGGAAAAACCTATTCGGTTTATTAAATAGCATTTAACTATACGTCAAATACATTTCAAGCTCTTACCACTATTTTAGAATTTTTGTTAAAATATAATAAAAATACACCATGATGAGCTCAAAATATAGTTCAAATCGTTCAAATACATTAAAAGTACCTTTAAATCACTTTTAAAATACACTTGGTTTGGTAAGGGTTGTGATCGCTTATTCCAATTTCGGAAACTCCACATTTGGAGAATTTTTGGGCATCGTTTGTTAGGAAAAGATCGATCACGCTTGATGTGTCCTTTGTCATCCTTGTAGGTTCTTTGATAAGTTGCTCATATTGGAAAGTGTTGCATATGGCAAGTAATCGAGACGCATGATGTTCGAGGGGCAGGCGCTTATATCGCAATTAATATCGCCTATAATATTAATTTCAAACTGCTGTGATTCAAGATTCTCCAAAAGACTAAGGTGGTCTATACCACGTTGCCACCAAGAAAGGCTTTGTTTTCTGCTTATTAACTTTTATACAGAGCCATTCCAAGTCCAAATTATGTAATTGAAAGGTATTATCAAGTTCGTACTCGATAACATTTCTAATGTAAAGCGCCACACCCCCTCCGTGTCTATTGCGATCATTTCTTTCAAGTACATATCCGGGTATGCCAATTTCATTGTTACTTATGGTACCATCTAACCGGGGTTCATTAATAGCAAGAATATCAACTGGCTCGTTGAGCATGTAAGTCCTAAGCTGGTCTATATATTTTGGCAAACTGGTTATATTCAGTGCTACCAGCTTAAAACCTCTGGTTTTGGGAATACCTAGATTTAAGTTTGCATGGGTTTCGTTTGTGTCCAGGATCTGCAGGCGCGGACTTTGTGGCGTTACATCCAGAGTCACTGGGGATGCGTTTTGTACGTTTAGAGTGAAACCAACGAAACCAGTGAAACCAGTGAAATCTACGAAACCAGCGAAACCTATGAAACCAGTGAAACCTATTAAACCACGAAACCTATGAAACTACGAAACCTATGAAACCACGAAACCGATGAAACCATTGAAACCACGAAACCGATGAAACCTATGAAACCACGAAACCTATGAAACCATTGAAACTTATGATCTGTGAACACTGTAACGACATACGTTGAAACCTATAGTCGCACTATATAGTGTTAAAATATGCGAGACTATATGGCTTTCAGCCATGAATTACACACCTATTATCATGCTGCGGCTGTGGGTGATTGGCAGTATTCTTCAATAGCGAATTAACTTTATCTGATCTTTCAAATGATACGGAGAATAACTGATCAAAGATTATGGAGACCTGATCGAACGTTCCGGCGGAAGTGAGCCTGGCCCTGAAAAAAGCAATAGGGGCGGCCATTTGGCAGTCGGAAACCAAAAATTTCCATCTTTTTCTGCATGCAAGGCACAGGGTAACCATTACGAAATTAGGATTGGATTACGTTCTTCGAACGCGAAAAGATATGCGATTATTGGCACTATTACAGATATAATTCAATTTATAACTCGTTCGGTATTGTTATGGCGATTAAGTGGCTCTGACCTACGGATCTGTAAGTAACACACAAATAAGTGCCTTTATTTGGGTATTTTTTTCAGACTCCATGCATGAAAAATCCATGCCAAAACGGAGCTACATGTTTGCCGATCTACAATCGCGATGACTACAAGTGCGTATGTCTTCCAGGATACACGGGAGAGAACTGTAATAATGGTAAGTATACCTGAGTGGGTCGCCTGTGTCTCTACATCTTTATTTTTTGTTTACTTGTCGAGTGCACGTGGGGCGTTTTTCTTGCGGATAATGCCGATGTTGATTCCCTGCGATCTTTTTTTTTTAACTACTACTGCGGCTTTCGGTGCTTTTTAGCATTCCTTTGTCCCAACTGATCTGATCGCCCGTAGACTGATCATGAAAAAAAAAGTGTTGACATCTTTTTATGCAAGGATGTTTTCTGACAAATTTAGAAACATATGATGCGTTAAATTCACGAATGCACAGTTATCTGGGGGGGGGGGGGGGGGTTGGGGTGGGGGGTGGGTGGGTGGGTGGGTGTTGCCCCCCCCCCCTAAGGGTTTTTTCAAGACCATTTAAGCTTTCCGCATGCCGTTTGCGGTAGCTGTTCATTTATCCTTGAGACAAAATTTGGAAAAGTTTGGCGGCAACCGGTTGCTATAGTAACGAGATATAATGTCATGAGTAACATGTGGTCCACCCATTTTTGAAGAAAGATGCACGTTTTTCACCTTTTACAGCGAACATAACATAAAATGCTACCAAAAGCATCAAAATGTTTATTTGTATGTTATTTTGCAACTCTAGCAAACAATATTTGTAATTTCCGCATTTTTCCGATAAATTTTAACTTTTAGTAAAATGCAAGCGAAGCCTATGAAACCTCGAATCCTATGAAACCAGTGAAACCCATGAAACCAGTAAAATCTATGAAACCAGTGAAACCACGAAAACTATGAAACCAATGAAACCTATGAAACCAGTGAAACCAGTGAAACCGCGTAACCCATGAAACCAGTGAAACATATGAAACCAGTGAAACCACGTAACCTATGAAACCAGTGAAACCACGTGACCCATGAAACCGGTGAAACCACGAAAACTATGAATCCAGTGAAACCACGTAACCTATGAAACCAGTGAAACCACGAAACCCATGAAACCAGTGAAACCACGAAAACTATGAATCCAGTGAAACCACGAAAACTATGAAACCAGTGAAACTGCAAAACCCATGAAACCAGTGAAACCAATGAAACCTATGAAACTAGTGAAACCAGTGAAACCGCGTAACCCATGAAACCAGTGAAACATATGAATCCAGTGAAACCACGAAAACTATGAAACCAATGAAACCAGTGAAACCAGTGAAACCGCGTAACCTATGAAACCAGTGAAACCACGAAACCTATGAAACCAGTAAAACCGTAAAACACATCAGGTAGATTTTTTCTTTTGTGAAACTACTTAAAAGGGCCACGATTTTTGCAAAGTAATATTCGTTGAATCCCAGTTACATCAAGTTTTGCTCGTGTATTTTTTAAGCGTGAACAAGTTTTGTTTGGCTTATTTGTTAGGCGATTCGAATCGATTCTCTCCGGCTGAAGGGCTAGCACTCGAAACGTCAGTTATTTTAATCTTTTTACGGTGGTCAATTCACCTTATCGACTCAGTCGATAAAACTAAGTTCTCGTTATACAGCAATACAACCGATCGTTCCTTTTTAAGCAGTTAAGAACATGCTTTTTGTGCTAATTGCCTGGGTAACCTGTCCTTTTTCACATTTTAGAATTTTGCGCAGTACTCGCTTACTGTTAACAATGATGCTCCTCGTCTGGTTTAAAATTTTTGCTTTAGATGCATCGATTAACTCTTCCAAATTGGCAGAGTTCCTAGCGCCTGTGGTTGGAAATAACGCTAAGTGGGTGTTGTGTTACCGCGCAACCGTTCACGGCTGGGCTGCCAGTACCTTCCACAGCAGGTGTGATGGAAATCCCAAAACAGTCACAATAATCAGAAATGGCCCGTACGTGTTTGGAGGATACACTGATGTTCCATGGGGTAATTATCTTGCTTGTAGAAGCAAATATGATTAATGTTCTACCTACCCAGTATCCCTCCCTACATTACAAGTACACCCGAGTTTGTGCATTTTCTTTTAGCACCCAATCCACCCATGAATTATTTTAAGATGGCTCCATATTGTTCAGCCCTCTCGTCTTTTGCATTACATTACAGCTAGCCCGATGGCGTAGCTAAAAACATTTTACTTGAAACCAGTAAATCTTTTATCAGTCAACAAAGTGGTATCCAAATGACGTCATCATTCGTTGCCATGGTAACGCCAAAGGAGGTAAAAAATACGCTATTTTGGACCATTTGACGCTAATAACTTATAAAGTACACGGTAAAAGTTTCTGTTTTCGATATATTTTTGTTTTAATTGTTCAGAGCTACCTTAAATTTATGTAAAAATAACATATCTCTGAATCCTATGTACAGATATTTTTTAAAATTGGCACAATTGTTTGTTATGTTTATATGACGAAAATATATAAAAATCAAAAAAATTCACGGAGTAGGTTTAAAGTTATTAGCCTCAAAAGGATGAAAATGGGGTCTTTTTGGCCTCTTTTAACGTTGCCATGGTAACAAATTTTGATGTCGTAGCCACCTAAATTTGTTCATTGGTTAAGTGTTTATAAACCTGTACTGAACGTTTTCTCTTAACTGTACTGGTGTGGCTGTGATTGAATATAATAGATGTATCATGATGGGAATGTTTAAACTATTAGGAGCCACCTTAAAGACAAAATTCTACAAAAGCCGACACTTCGAGCATTAAAACATTTGAACCTTTAAATATTTTGTTCATTAAAAACGTGAAATTGATGAAAAATTGGCCGAAGATGATCGCACAAGACGATAATAAAGGCCGCGCGTGAGAGCCGCGTGGGAGCCGCGTGAGAGCCGCGTGGGTTAAGAATATCATCTCTACCCTCCAGGTGACCCAGTAGAGTTGACCATCAACTGGTAGACAACAAAATTTCAAAGAAGAAAAGGTTGAATGAACTGTACATTGAAATGCAGTGGACACATGCTCCCCAAAGGGAGCCTATTATCTCAATTTAAAATAAATATTAAAAGTTTTAAGCATACTGCAAAACTAATTTAAAAGTTTTGCATTTCAAGATTCCATCGGCAGACATTGTACTCTAGGAGGTAATGTGTTAATATGTCGTCATCGATATTTACTTTTTCGGCTAAACAAAGTAAATATCGATGACGACATTTTAACACTTTACCTCCTAGATTACCGTCTCTGCGGATGGAATCTTGAAGTGCCAAACTTTTAAATAAGTTTTGCAGTATGCTTCAATACTGAATTTAAAACTTTTGCAAGCTGTATTTACTTCAACCATCGGACGTACAAGGGGTGTGGGGGGGAGTAGATGCCCCCCCACCCCCCACAAGGTTTTTCTCCGAATTTTTCAAGACCGTTTAAGATTAGCGCATGCCATTTTGACACATTAAACATGTTTTTTTTTCTCCGAAAAAAGGTGAAAAACACGCATTTTTATTCAAAATTGGCTTGAACTCATGCTACTTATGACATCAGATCTCGTTACCATAGCAACTGGTTGCCAACAATATTTTCCAACAAGTTTCTCAAGGATAAACGAACAGCTGCTGAAGATGGCATGCGCTAATCTTAAACGGTCTTGAAAAATTCGGAGAAAAACCTTGTTATTTCCTTGAGTTAAATGATAAATGATAAATGATAAATGATAAAAATGATAAATGATAAAACCTTGAGTTATTTCGCAACTCTAGCAAAAACCATTAGGCAGGTAATATATATATATATATATATATATATATATATATATATATATATATATATATATATATAAGTAAGTTGAAGGATTAAAGAGGACGCATCGATTCTCTGTGACTCTGAGTTTCGCGCCTAAGCGCTCGTCAGACAGACAAGTCTGACGAGCGCTTAGGCGCGAAACTCAGAGTCACAGAGAATCGATGCGTCCTCTTTAATCCTTTAACTTAATTATACTTAGCTCTGCTACCGCAGCATTGAGCACTTTATGCCAAGGTAGACTTTACCTCCACATTTATATATATATATATATATATATATATATATATATATATATATATAGGCTAAGCCTAACAGCGTCGCACTTTGAACAAGCTTAACTAAGGTGAAACGTCGGAAGCACAAGAATTAAGATTGACGACCGGGCTATTTTTCAATTTTAGCAATTCTCAAAAATAGTATTACACGACCGTCTGCACAGTACATTTAGACCGTACAAAAGTTCACAAAAACAACTTTTCTCTGTCTAGAATAACTAGTAACTAAAATTGCCCGAGAAACTGTTTTGGAAATCAAAATTGCAAAAATACACAAACATAATTGCATAAGGCGACGCGAGTGAAGACAGAAAATCTAAGTCTTCGTTTGTTTATATGAGATCGTTTTTCAATCTATGTAATGAATGAACAAACACATAAAAATGGACAACACAATCTTCTTTCGAAAAATGTTATTGAAATCTCCATTGTACCATTCATAGCGCATCCGAGGCAGAGCCGAAGATAACAACAAGATAACAACACGACTAAATTTGAGCAGGTTTCATAAACATGTTTCCAAAACTAAAGAGAACACAAAGGAAAAGTCAATCAAAAATTGATATCAACATAAATTCCCGTTGCAAAATGTGATTTATTTTACCTTTAAGTCACTGGACTGCTTGGAAATTCGTTAAAACTCCACTTCTTCGGTTCTGAAGTCCGTAATAAAAACAAGGCATCTCCCCGCATTGCTCCTGCATTGATAAAAACGTATGAAGTTCCTCGAAGCAAGATTATTTCCATGAAAGCTCTTCTTTTTCCACTAAAGCGGCTTCTGAGTATAGAGCGTATGCACTCACGTGGCAAGCAGCTATGCAAATTTATTGGAACAAAAGAAAGTGTTAACATAAGAAAAGCGTTCAAATCCCACAGGATTGTTTTGGTACACCAACATGGCCGCCGTTCTATTGTTTTGGTACACCAATATGGCCGCCGTGACGTCATGTGCATACGCTCTATCCCTTAATTAGTATCCCTGTCTTGAGTAGCAAACCGCGAAAAAATGCAGGGAAATGACGACTTTACTACTCCGCTAAACGCTGCGAAAAATCCAACTTTTAAAGTGTTTACCGAGCTGACGGCTGTGTAGTCGCGCGTGTGGCGTCATACGTGCATGTTTTGCGACATCATACGCGCCCGCGAGTTTGCCTTGCGCGACATACAGACCGATGCTCCGACACACATGTCACGAAGGCGCGCCCGCGAAACATTCCACTAGCCATGACCATGAAAAATGACGGGCATAGGTTCTATGAGTATGGGGCTTCGCAGCGGGCCTTCGGCCCGCGAGTGCTCCGCTCCGAAAGTCGGTACAAATTTGATTCATGGCGGACGTCTTCCTCTTTGTCATTTACATGTGCAATTTGAAGAATAATCATTATTAAATGTCTTTTTATTTACTGGAAATTTTGTTAGATACTGGTTATTTATACTGTAGAATGCCGGTTACCCCCCCCCCCCCCCCCCCCCTCCTCCTTCCGCCCACACGCTCGCTTATTAGTCCAACTGCTCTACGAAAAAAGAAGTACGCCGCAGTTACCTAACAGCAGTTATTTGCAAAAATGTAGTCACACTAAATCAACTGAAACAACGTTTATGACAATAGTTTTTGCTTGCTAGCCTAAAACCGTTTCGAAGTTGTATAAACCCAGAGCATATAACAAGCGACATTTTACAGAAAAGTTTAATTTTAAGGGACAGTGTGACACGGCTGAAATATAAATTCGACCAGAATGGAAACTTTGATTTCTTGACCGCCTGTCACGAAATTAAAATTGTGAACTGTAATCCACTTCCATCCTTGTAATCCTGCTGCTACTTCTTTTTTGTTCTATTTGCAATTTGGTTATTCCGACGGAACAGTGTCCCTTTTGTTAAGAGGTCATTTGAACGGCGAAATCAAATTTGCCAGAATTTCGGATAGACTAAAACTTAACTTCAACCCAAGAGAACATAAATTATGTTATCTTGCTTCAACCTTATCACTCCCGGTCAGGATACAAATATAGCATTGAGCCTCTAAATTAATACGTAAAACTTGGACATTAACCAAGTTTTAATTTATATTTTCATAGACGTATGCATGACGTTTATGCATCGGCCAGGAAGTCCACATAGGAAAATGGTTCCTTAAGAAGCGGGTCATGAGATTGGAAAGACCAAGGGCGCTTATCATTTGTCAGAAATGGCTGGCAAGACCGGTCAGTTTGTGAATGCATGCATATTTTTAAAGAAGTTGCTACAAGCACATCAAAATAATGGATGATATCTATTGACCGGTCTGGATGAACAGTTCGAAAAAATAATGTCATACTATTTACGAACTGACCAGCCCGCACTGCTAGTTATGACAGATGGAAAGTGACCCAAGTTAATAGAATAAACTAAAGGTCGCTGCCCCGCGCCGCGCCGCCCAAGTGCTCACGGGGTTTTGCGCGCTCGCGGGGTTTCCCGCGCTCGCCTGTCTATCACAATATATTTTGTTTGTCAGCCCCCCAAAAATTCTTACGAAATTGTATACGTCCAGGGCATTTAAGCGACATTTCTCGAGTTCTGTTGCTTTTCCCCAAAGCAAAACTGCTAATAACTGGTATTATTAAAAATTAGCATTTTAGTTTGATTAAACGCTCGAAAACGTGTGGAAACATGTTTTCATGCAGGGAAAGAATTGTTGGGGGAGGATGGATTGGTTTTGGAACTTAAACAACATGTATCCATACAGGAGCAGATTTGTTGGGAGGGGGGCAGGGGAGGGATGGATTGGTTTCTCTGCCAACATATATTCATGCAAAGGCAGATTTGTTGGATTGGGAATTAAAACACATTTACGACGCATGCAGGGGCAGATTTGTTGGGAGGAGGGGTGGAAGTTAAACAACGGCATGAGAGCTTTAATTGTTTTATCAAGTTTGAGATACAGTCTAATCCCGCTTTTCGGGATTAATACGGACATTTTTCTTACTCCCGATGGAAGACCCGTATATTTTCGTTACGATTAACCAGCGGACACCCTGACGTTAATGCGGACAATGGACAATTTTTACGTGCAGACAGAAACAATCTCTCAGACCGGCCATCACATAAAAAAATTAATATCGTTTTTTCATGACACACAATGTTCCTGATTCTAGAAATTGTAAGGCCGCCCTACGCTGAAAGTGTCACGTTCTTTATCTTTTTATTTGAAAGAAAGTTACTGTACCTACTACTTCGGTTACCTTTTTTTTACTAGAAGTTTAGCTGTGATACTGAATTGTCGTTTGTCTGTTATGACGTAATTTACGCATTTTATTGTTTTATTCATTTTATAAATTTTATAAATTACATCATTTATGGGAACTTGGTCAACACAGACACCCCGTTAAAAAAGAAAGTCTTCGTGCTCCCTGCGGTGGGAGTGCCATTGTATGAGGTCTTAAAGTGAATTTTGCACGTCCTTACATTAAACCTGTTGATAATTTAACAGACTCCTTAGGCACTCCCCACTACACCTTTTCCACGATGTAGTCGACTTTGAATAGTGCTTTAGATAGCAGAAGTACACATCTTTTGCTGACTAGTGTTTTTAGCCCTCCCGACCGATTGTTTCTAACATAACAGAGCTTGAAAACAGAATTCGAATTGGTGAATTTATTTTCAGCTGCCGCTATTGTCATTAATATTGATAAAATGTGCAAATACTGAAGTTGTTTATGAAGAACAAAACAATATCTTCACAAAAGAATTTTATGTTGCAATATTTAAATTTTCTAGACTTAGAGATAGGCCATTTTATTTTTGAAGGGGAAGGGGTTGGGTAATTTTTCTGAAGACGAATTCTTTTTTTTCTTTTCTTTAACTCGCTGTGCACGAGTTGTTTCCTCCACTTTTCCTTGCAGGATTTTTTTTGGGGGTACTTGCCCAACCGCCCTCCCCCCTCCTCAAAAATAAAATGGTCCCATCATGATCCCTTTAAAAAAGGAATGGACCTTAAACGGGAAACTTTATCTAAACGCCATTTTCCCGCTACCCCGGGTTTATTGGAAATTTCTCGTTCGCGTTTCAAGCAAACCAAAAACGCCTAGCTCATCTCGTGAATCTATGTTATGGGGTGTTTAGCAAATTTTTGAATGATTTTTGGGTATGCTTGGGAGGAAATAGTTTTTCTCAAAGGATGTGTAAAAGTTAGCGAAATAAGAAATATTGAAGATTTAAAAATCTTCATTATTTCTTATTTCACTAAATTCTAATTTCATTGCTAATTTTAATTTCACTAAATTCTAATTTTAAAACTTCATTTGTAGTTGATAATTAATAGATGGACGTCCAAATAGTCCACTAGCAACCTGGGGTGCTCTTGCGTGGATATTAACTGTCTGTTAGTGTTCCAAAACTCATTTTCTTTCTTTTAACATTTTATTCAAATTCAGGTAAAACCCCGCCTTAAGCTGGAATCACTTTTAATTCTGTACTCTCTTGTAGGGTCATAACTGGGCAACGAATTTCTTTATCGATCTCTATAACGCATTGCCAAGTCATTCTGATATCTGTTGATACGATCAGACGATTTGTCTATTTTTTATTAATGTCTATTGTTTCCCTCTTGGATGTTTTCTCGGCATCGTTTCACGTCACTGACAAACACTTTTAAAGTATCATATCTAAGGGCACATTTAAACAAAGACAAACCTGTAAACAGCACAGACCCTCACCGCAAGGTTAACAGAAAGATGAGAAATTACCCGATACTAGTTTTAAGAAACTACCTCTTCGTACTGGGGATCTTTGCCTCAGTTCCAACATCTGTCATGCCTTTCAGATTGTTTTTCGTAGTTTTATGGGCCTGGCTTTATTTTCACATTATTAGGTTTTTCAGTGTTTTAAAAATTTGTTTCCCTAAATTTCCCTTGGCACTGAAAGCTTTCTTCTGGTTTTCCTGAATATGTTTTCAAAAAGCTTTCAGCCAAGGATCATTTGGTGGCTTGGATTATATCAACTTCAGGATGGACGAGTTTTCCTATCTGAACATCACCAGTCTTGGAAGAAATCTCCTTGAACACTAAAGCGATTGCGGATTTGCCTGTTTAGAAATTCCTCCTTGTATTTCCTATAACGTGGCTGCCTTCCCTGACATCGACGGAAAACTGCTTTGCGAACTGCTCCCATCTGACAAGTATAACAACTCGGACAAGTTCATCCCAAGTCAGTATTTTCATCACTTCAGTATTCCGGTAAGTAGAACTTCTAATTTATATCAACAGAGTAACAAATATCGCTTTATTACCAAAGATGCTGCACAGTTTGGCCTTTCGGACGATGAAATTACTATGCAAACATTTTTTTTAATGTCAACAACTGAAAAATGTATCATTTTTGCTAAAGGAGATTGTTATGCACTAAATTGACTCTGTGCTTCACGTGTAAAACTGACAAACGTTTCCAATTATCAAGTTTGATTAAAGAAAGAAAAAAGAAAGGACATGAAAGTTTGTTCATTCCCCATTGGTTATTTGCTGTTTGGAAGTAACCATAGCAACATAAGTTACCTAGAATGTTCACCTCCCACAAACCAATAATTCTATTTATCTACTAGACGTCACCTTGACATAGTTGGTCAAATCGTCATCTTTCTTTCTTCCTTTCTCTTGTTTTTTCCTCATCCATTTGCCAAGACCGGTCTGAGTAGGACCTTTAATTCCCGTTCTATACCAAATAATATTCGCGAGAAACGAGTTAGTAGCATGCTTATTTATCCATACAATTTAATATTTTCAGGGAACATCTATTTTGTCTCTGTGTGGCAGCTGACCTTTTAAGTTGCAAAACCTGATCAGCCTACGTGAAAATTCGGAAATTATAATGCAAATAGAGTGTGGAACAAAAAGTGAAACTCAGAAATTCTAACTATGAAAAACAGCGTCTGAATTTACAGCAACTTCATGAAACCAAATGAGATCTTCACATAACATTAAGTTTATAAGCCTGCCCAAAACCCCTTACGAAGTTGTAAGCTCAGGGCTCATAACCAGGATTTTACGGTAGCAAACGTTGAAGTATTTTGCTGCCTGTTTTTAAATTTACCCATCCCAAAAATGTGTTTCAGTTAAACGCTCAATGGCATTTGAAACTTGAATGGCGAGTTGATTTGCAGTGGACATCCTGGACATCCATTTTCATTAAACATTAGAATAAAATGTGCAAATCATAAACTGCTTTTCTATTTCAAAAAAATGAAAAAAAGTTCGCGGTTGGATTTTGTATAACTAACAACTTTCCAGCCTTATTAAGCTGAATTTAATCTCGTGTCTTATTGCTGAAGCATAATAAAATGTTGTAACTGCTTTTATTCAGTTTTGGTTAAAGGCAAAACGACGAACGTTCTCTTGTTTCAGTGTAATTTTTTTTTCTGTTCTCATATCACCGTAGCAACAAACGTTAGCTTTAAACCCTCTGACGTTCACCCAAACTTATACCCCCACCGTAGTACAAGGGGTGGCCGGGGGGGGGGGGGGAGGGGGGTTGTTGCAACCCACCCTCCCTTTGGGTTTTTGCCGGCGATGTTGCAATATTTCGGAAATATTTTACATCTAATAGATAGCCCGCGATATGCTCTACAAGATAAGGTAAATATAATGGGTTGTGGCGCTGCTCGGGGTCCATGACGTCATCCAAAATGCAGCCATCTTGGATTTTGCGGAAATTGCAAAATAATATTGTTTGCTGGAGTTGCAAAATAACATGCAATTGAACATTTTGATGCTTTTGGTAGCATTTTATATAAAAAAAAAACACTCATTTTTATTCAAAATGGCTTGACCAAAAAAAAAGTTATGACGTCATATCTCGTTTCCATAGCAACTTGTTGTCGCCAAACTTTACAAAAAATTGTCTCAAGAATAAACGAACAGCTACTGAAAACGGCACGTGCTAATCTTAAATGGTCTTAAAAATATGAGAGAAAAACCTTAGGGGTGGTGGCAACCACCGCCAGCCCCCCGTACGACCGAGGGTAAAGCCAACGTTTGTTGAACCACTTAAAAGTGGTCACCTGTTACCACAGTCCTAATTGCCCACTGTATGTTTCGTTATGTTTTGCGCAAAGGTTCGAAAAAATTGAATTCGCGAAGCGTATTTCACACAAAACGAAAGGCACAGAATGAAATGTTTGTTGGCTTATTAGAAAGAAGGCTTAATAGAGCTAGGTGGGGCTTATTAGAGAGAGGTGGGGGAGGGGGCTATTATAAGTTAGCGAAACGCCAGCAGTTTACCACTTTTTTTTTTGTAATACATAAATTTGAATACGCTCCACAAGCGTTAAAATCTTGCTTTAATCGTTTAGCAAGTTTTACCTCTGCCCCCACAGATAAGGCTTAACACTTTCCTCGGTCTTGCATTTCGATAAAAGTGCTCCTGTTTTATTCTGTGCATAGTGGTTCTGTGGCTTTCAAAATTGATACCGAGAAGGTCTGAAAGGGCGACCAAATGACCCATTCGTTCGAAAAATCAGTGAACATGATATCAAAAGTCCAGAGCAGTACTTTAGTACCTTGAAGAGGTAAGCTGAGGTTAACACGGTTTCTTATTGTAAAGTAAAATAGGAACCGCCAAACTCCAAATATAAAGCAGAATGCACATGGAACTTGAAGTCATTTTTATGCTCATGACAGCCCACGCAATGGATAGTTTAATATTTGAGCCATCTTTGGGTGAATACCAGTTAGTTAACACCATCGTTACATGAATGGCGGCTATAAAATACACGAAGTGGAAAAATGAGTAGCTGTAAGGGACCTTTTCATCGGATAATTCCAATTGTGCGAAGTCGTTATTTCCGTCTGCTTCGGTACGTGCATCTTTTCCTTGCTCCTCATCCGGGTCTTCGCCGTTCTTAACTTTACGCCGACGAAGTCCGACGATCAGCCGAAGCGTAGTCTCGACTAGTTTTCGTAGCGTGTCGGTCAACGCTGAAATCCGAACGCTAAAGTATATAACAGTAATTACCAGTAAGAACAAGTCCAACGAAGCTTGAATGTTCAGGCTCGGTCTCATGTCTGCCTCGGAGATGTATGTCGCGACAGGGTTGCACTTCTCGTTCGGATTGTACGATAACGCAGACCAGGTCAGATAAACTGAATATGTGGTCACCACTGCAGACTGTAGCAAGCCCCCCTCTTGAACCCTTGGGTGGATTGATATAATGCCAGCTACAGCGCACAAAACAAGGTTTATACTCACGAACGTTTTGTTAGTTGTGCATTTGCGTGAAGCTCCGAAAAAAACGTAGAAACAGACGATTGCCGTCACTGAAATGGCGTACAGGATTAACGTGCAGATGAACACCGAATGGAACCAGCATTTATTTCCTGTTTGTTCCATTTTATGAGCCCATGTTTTATTCCAAAGTCGTGTGAGATCCACCAGCAGAAAAAGCTGAACAACAATGAAGAAGAAGGTGCCTACAAGGCCAACGTACATCCAAACTTTGCTGAATTCCATGGGAATAAAAAACGTAAACAAAACAAGGCCGAAAAACAGGCCAAACTGGACAAGCCAAAGTCCGTTGTGAATTAACGTTCGCGGATCGCTGTAAGTCTGAACTGAGTAAAGAATTAGTGAGAACAAAAGAAAGAACGCTGCCATTGAAAAGCAAATCCTATACACAGCCAAGTAAGCTGGATCTATGCTTAGGCAGTTCCCCATCCTTGTAAGCTTGTTGCAAAAGTATGCGTTGCTCTCCAGCGCGCGACGTACGTCGGGAAGGTACATGGCGCACGACACTGCCGTTCCAATCAAAAGGAAGAAAGTGTAGACAAATCTTGTCGATTTTGATTGGTTCCACAATTGACATGGTTGAATGAACAAGGTGTAGAGCGATCTGCATGTGAACGTGCCCAGTGACGTCAGAATTCCTTGTATGGAGCTTACGTCTTGATCAGGAAACAATCTGGGTGCGATAAGACTCAGATATACAGAAGTATTGTAACAAGGCTGGCTAATGTCTTTACTGTCAGTGCGATCCAGTTAACGGCAAATTCCCCGTAACTGATTTCCCTGGGGTTGTACCAGTTCGTAATAACCATCATAGCATGAAGCGAGAATAGCGAAAATACGAAATATAGAAATGAATAGTCATAGCCTCTCTTAGCCTCAGAAGAGATCCTGCTTTCACTTGCGCTTGATGTCTTGCCGTTTGAAATCACACACTGTCCAAACTTCCTGTAATAAGCCTGTGGCTGTCGCACACACGCAAACGCGAGCAAGCAGAAGATGATTAACACATTAACTATGGAATACAAATTCAAATCGGGTTTGTTACCAGTTTTAAGCGAGTAGTCCTGCTCAGCGGAACATTCACTCTGTCCAAATCTAAGCGATGCATAGGTCAAATACGTCGTGTACATCGTCACGAAACTTGTTTGCAGTACTTGCTCGGCATAAGAGTCGAGTGTAAAAGAAATGATAATGGAAAGTAAGCACAGGGAAACTATCCCTGTTAACAAAAATAAGTTTGTTTTACAACTATCATGCTCGTTGTAGAATATAAAAAGAAGAACAACTACAATCGCTGATGATGCATACATTGCGCTCGCTGAAAATAACCGTAAAAAGTTCCAGAACTTTGGTGTTCCTTCCTTCATCGAGTTCGTAAGAAATTCATCCCATCCCTTCGCCGCATCTACCAGAAATACAAACTGTATTAAGGTGTAAAAGAATGAACCTGCCATTCCAAAATACATCCACATTAAGCCAAATCCGCTTCGGGGAATATTGAGTGCACAGAACGTAAAAACAGCGAGAAGTGCAAGTTTTGGAATCCAGAATCCAGAATGAACTCTGATGCGGAGATCACTGTATGTTGGGAACACTGAAAACAGTGTGCATAGAATGAGAAAGAAGATCGAACAGGCAAAGTAAATTCTATAAATCAATGAGTAAGGGAGCATTATTTCACAGTTTGCTGTTAAAGTTCCGTTTGAATTGGTGGAGCAGAAGAATTTCTCAGCTAATGCGGTTTTCACCGCTGGATGAAATAACGTGTAGGACGATGCGATGATCAAAAGGAAGACCAGTACATAAAATGAATGAATCGCTGTAAAGTTTTCACTGGTCGGCGATCAAGGTCCGAGCAATGAAATGGAATGAAATACTTTTGCCGACGATTTCGGGCAATTCCCAGTTGGCTTTGAATATTTCTCGTCTCCTGGTATCGGTTCTTTGCACACTTTGGTTCCCGTTGATTTTCCCACGGTACTTTCATTTTCATCCGATTCTTCTCCGAACTTCCCCATTTAATAAAGGTCTTGATCCGTTCTTTGAGGTCAGTAATGTTGCCCCATCAGTGCTGTTCAGTATCTCCTCAGGGTCTCTGCGCTGCGTAAAAAGGGTTTCAGTTGAAGTCCATAACAAATGTTGATAACTCTGTTCTGTTCACTGCTTTGTTTATACTCTTCAAAATTCCTGCATACTATCGTACTAACATTTCATTTTAGTAGTCTCGAACCGTTTCATTCAGGTGAAAGGAGGATCAAAACGATAGCGATGAGATATTTTTTATTAAAAGAAGTCCAAGTTTTGCTCGCGTCATTTATAAAATAACTCCCATTTATTTCCTCACGTTCTAATTTCTTTTCTTGAAGTAACTGCCGAGATAGTCTTCTTAACTCAAGTTCAAAATTCAAATTCTCCTAACTGATTCTGTATATTTCTCTTAAAGATTAGTTCTGAGAATACGGTAGCACATTAACACAGTATCTCTTAGATGATTGCTGATTGTTTTCTCTCAACTTCTATGTTTAAAATGTATTGATACTCTCAGGAGAAAGTAAATTTTAATCACTCTTGACGCCAACGAAAATAAAGCTGATGTATTGGGTGTTGACTGGTGGTCGCTTAGCCACCTGTTACAAGAAATAAACAACATTTCTTAATGGCGGAAGGGTGACTCGGCTTAACGCATGGTTAACATTTGGCAAGAAATATTTTTTCCAACCATGTTGTTACCGTAAAATCGCGGTTATACAATGAAAATTCCACATTTCCGGAAAACGGGACAACCTCGAGAGGTTGACCAAAATTTTCGAAACGAATTTTTCGAAAATTTCTGTTCCGTTCGATTTTATACCGGAATTTCCGGAAATTTTGGTCGAATGGATCGCGCCCTCAGTTAGAGGTGTGTCGTGCTCCGTCCTCTGATGGCCTAGAAACGAGTCAAAATTGGCGTTAGGTCGGGAACTGGTTGGAAGGTACCAATGTTGCGCAGAGTTGACCTCCACTTTATTTCCTTCGTTGACTTTGCTGATTTCGGAAAATTAACAAATTTACACCGGTTTTCCGTGGTGTGGACTCTTATTTACCACGATTTACGTCATCACATGGTCAAAATGTTGTGGACTCACGAGGCGCAGCCGAGTGAGTCAGCAACAAATTTGTTTTTTACAACAATATTTAGAAAAAACAACATAAGGAAAAATCGAAGTCTTGTTACAAAACGTGACAGCAAAGAAAGAGCAAGCGTTGTCTATAACTTTCTCGCAATCTGATTGGTGTTTTTCAAGTGCACGTGATGTAAGCGTCAGCACCGTTGCCTGGACTCTCATTTACCACTCACGTCGACCAATCAGATTGTGAGTTTAGCGGCAATTGTGATAAAAATAGTTATTTAAAGTGCTTCATATAGCAAACGTACACTTGGATGTTTTACTGAGTGTTTTTAACTATGCCGATTGATGGCAAAAACGTGGTTGGCCATTATTTTTCAGCGGTCGCCTATATATTCTCATTTAATATTGATGTGCAAATGCTGTCTATTTTTTCGAAAAGAAAAATTATTTCTCAGAAAAAATTTAAATTACAATTCCAGTTTCTAGACTTATTTAGCTGCATTTAGTTATAAAAAAACATGTAGAAGCATGATATAATTTTATAGCATCCTAGCTTAAAACTCATCTTCATCAGTATATGTAAATACAACCTTCTACAAACTGTCCAATTTGAGCTGTTTGTTTAGCAAAGGCCAGTGGCGGATCCAGGGGGAGGGTCGGGGGGATCCGGATCCCCTTTCAGACCTGTGTCTCCCTTGTGGTTCATAATATATATATATATAGATAGGCAGAGCCTAACAGCGAAGCACTATGAACAAGCTTAACTAAGGTGAAACTTAACTAAGGTGAAAGGTCGGAAGCACAAGAATTAAGATTGACGACCGGACTATTTTTCAATTTTAGCAATTCTCCAAAACCAGTAAGCTTATTACCCGACCGTCTGCACAGTACACTTAGAAAAGTTCACAAAAACAACTTTTCTCCGCCTAGAATTACAGGTACGACTACTTTCCGAATAAAATACAGTTTTTGTTTGCCAAAAATTGCTCGAGAAACTGATTTGGAAATCAAAATTGCAAAAATACACAAACATATTTGCATAAGGCGATGCGAGTGAAGATAGAACTGTACTATAAAATCAAAGTCTTGTTTTGTTTATAAAATCGCTTTTCAATCAATCTAATGAATGAACAAACACATAAAAATGGACAACACAATCTCTTTTCGAAATATTTTATTCAAATCTTCATTAGTTTATGTATAAAAGTAAAACACGTACGATTTACAGCGCATCAAGACAAAGTTGTTCTCGATGAAATTCAAGCTAACAGCACGACTTAATTTGAGCACGTTTCATAAACATGTCTCCAAAACACAAAGGAAAAGTCAATCAAAAATTGATACCAACATAAATTCCCATCGAAAATGCGATTTGTTTTACCTTTTAGTCACTGGACTGCTTGGAAATTCATTAAAACCCCGCTTCTTCCGTTCCGAAATCCGTAATAAAAAAAAATAAGGCATCCCCCGCATTGCTCCTACATTGATAAAAACGTATGAGGGTTCCTCGAAGCAAGATTTTATCCTCCGAAAGCTCTTCTTTTTCCACTAAAGCGGCTTCTGAGTATCCCTTAATTAGTACCCCTGTCTTGAATAGCAAACCGCGAAAAAATGCAGGGAAGTAACGACTTTCCTGCTCCGCTAAACACTGCGAAAGATCCAACTTTTTTAAAACTTTAAAAAGTGTTTACAGAGCTGACGACTGTGTAGCCGTACGTGTGGCGTCATACGCGCATGTTTTGCGACGTCATACGCGCCCGCGAATTTGCCTTGAGCGACCGACTGATACATGTCACGGAGGCGCGCCCGCGAAACATTCCGCTAGCCATGACCATAAAAAAATGATGGACACAGGTTCTATGAGTATGGTGCTGCAAAGCCGCGCCTTCGGCCCGGCAAGTGCTCCGCTAAAAAAAAATTGAATAAATTTGTTTTATACATAGTTGTTTGACTTCCACCAATTGACTGATTGTCAATTTTCTTCACTTAATAAACGCTTTTCGAGTTTCAGGAATGCTGGAAATGGCGTTTCAGAGGGTAAAATAGAAATCCCTGGATCCGCCCCTGAAGGAATTCAAGCTGCTGTACTAGTTCGTTGTTTTAATCCTCCGCTTTATTATTTGTGTAAATGTAGAGACTAGTGATCCATCATAAACTGGATAAGGAAAAAATGCCAAGAAAATTGGAATTTTCGGTTTTTGGCTACGTTGAATTGCATTCACAATTTTTTAAGATTTCCGCACATACTCACAAAACCGAACTTCAACAAACTGTCTAACTTGAACTGTTTGTTTAACAAATGGCGTTCTTGATTTTGCGCTGCCTGAGCTAGAGATATTAATAGTGAGCGAACATTAAGCGAATTAGGAAAATTGCAGCAAGAAAATTAGAATTTTCAGTTTTTAGCAACGTTGAAATTTTTTCAATTTCTTTTTTTTTTTTTTTCAAATATTCCACATATTAGCACAACCCAAGATTGGGCTATTTGTTCAATAAAAACCGTTATAGCCTTACTACTTTGTTAATTTTTAATCACCTTTATCAAAGTAAAGATAAATTGACCGAAAATATAGTAGATAAGGAAATTATAGGAAAAAAATGGAATATGCGGATATTTTTAACATTGAATAACATTCAGAAATTTTCAAAAATTCCGCGCACACACACACACACACACACACACACACACACACACACACACACACACACACACACACACACACAGCAATTTCATATTCTATTAGGGCGTGCAACTTTGAAAATAGGCATAATTCCCAAAGTTTGTTTTCACAAATGTTAGAGACGTCCGGCAGCCATAATAGGGAGCTTACGAATCGACGACTTTCGCACGACGACGCCGTTGGATTGCGTGACATGCCTACTGCGCATGATTTTGTGGGAAGTTGCCGGCGTCGAGCCAAGGTCGACGACGTTGTTTTAAGCAAATTGACGGCGTCGCCAAAACAGCAGAACGTGAGGTCAGTTTTCGAAGTTTTCTCTCGTTAATTCAGGGGATTCTGCCAGATAATTCAAGAATCACATCAGGAAGATGTTCTTGACATAAATGTTTCTGACTTTTTGTCTGTTTTCATTCAAGTAACGCCCCAAAATATCAAGTAGAAATATGGCAAGTGAAACAAGTGAAACGCCAAGTGACACGAAAAGGTCAGGATGAGATTGCTGAATGAAAATTCGTTTACTGATGTTAACCACACCTTATTGAAGGATAAGACATTTGTAGTCGGGTCTATACTTAAAACTTAATAGGAAAATATTTTACTGGAAGCCGGGACTGGAAGCAATACACGCTGCTAGATTTCAAAAAGTTAAGCTTGTAATTCGATGAGGTTTTTTATTCTTTTCCTGAATCGTCTTTTAGCCAGCCTGAAGTTGTAGAAACACAAATTTGTCTCGGCTTTTCTGCTATGCGAGCGAGCAGATTGATTTATAGGGGCATCTTACATAAGCTTGTAAATGCGTAAATGTCGGGCAATTTTCGTTTTCTATGCTTTGTCTATTTTTGGTCGCTTCGGCTGTTAGGATAAGTCTGCCGTAGATATTTCGCATTTTAAACAATTCACTTGTCCAGCTGTCCAAGAAGATCCAACACCGCCCAACGATTTGTGCGCGCCCACCAACGTCGTCGTCTTCATTGGGAATCGTAAATTCAAATTTCTGCAGGACGACGACGCGGGACTATGACGTGACCCAACGGCGTCGTCGTGCAAAAGTCGTCGATTCGTAAGCTCCCTAATTTTGACATCCTCCGTCGCGGATAGTAACCGGAAGTCAATTATTTTCATGTTTACGTAGTCTGACGTCATCGCCGCACGTCACAGACGTCAAAATATGAGCCTTCCTAAAATAGATAATTAAAAATAATAATAATCATTTATTAGGAAACTTGCAATCACAATTATGTGGTTTTCAGAAAGGTCCTAACTAAGATTAAACATACAAACTTAGAAAAAGCAAAAAAAAAAAAAAAAAACGAGAAAAAATTAAAACTATTTGTGGTGAGAAGCAGAAGCGTGCCATTAAAGGAAACGCTGGACTTCCGGTTGCTTTTCTTGACGTCCCGGATGTCAACATTGTGTCAAAAATACTAGATTTCAACAAGTGGACTACTCATTAGGGACTCTCAAGCTAAAATCTTAAAATCACAATATATATATATATATATATATATATATATATATATATATATATATGTGCCATTTCCTGTTCTAAACATAATTTATCTTTATTTTACACGAATTTGTGATACATAAGCCTATATTTACTTCTTAAAGAAAACATACCATTTAATGGCATTTTCACTCAGATGTGAAACAAAGCATTTATTTACGCAATTAAGAAGTAAACTCTAATGTGACAACCATGAAGGTAACAAATTTTCACAATTAACAAAGAAAAATCTCTAATAACATTGAGGTGCAGCCCAGATCTTCACCGCCATAGGAAATGGAAAACTGCCATGAAGATAACATAGGGAACCCACACTCTTATTTGTAAACTGCAAATGGAAATTAAATGAGATTTATAAACTTGCCTGTTGGTTTCTTGAATCTGCTGCGGAGCGAAGTGAAATGGACGTCGTTCTGGGATGCGAAAATAATGTTCGTGTCGGCGCTTTGACCGTTAATTTCACAATGCTTTATTTTATGCGGTTTTGAATGATGTCACGCGGCTGTTATTATCGTCTCGCGTTTCGCTGTTGGTTATTAATTTATTACCGCGCCTTTCAATAACATGCGGAATTTGAAATTCAAATCTCCACCAACGGTTGCGTTATTCCCTGCCGTCAATCATAATTAATACGAAAGCCAACGGACCATGTAAAAAAGAAACAAACAAAATGGATCGAAATCTACCAATCATAATGCACGGACGTGACCTTTTGAACTCATTGAAGTGAAGATCTGTTTCCTGAGAGGTAAGCTAAGATAATTGACGGCAGTGTAAAACGCAACCGTTGGTGGAAATATGAATTTCAAATTCCGCATGTTATTGAAAGGCGCAGTAAATAGAGAGAGAGCGAGAGAAAAGAGACAAGGGATGAAATTAATTTGGGGACCGATTTACTTCCAGGCCGTACTCAAGTATTACGTGCGGTTTTTTCACGGTGGGCCACTTTTTTCTGTTTAAAATAAACATTTTCGCATGCAAAATAATCAGAAATTGATTACTGACTTTTCGATCTATGAATGCCTCCACTTGACTGGACCGGAAGTTATCTTATACTTGGTAGCGTGGCATTTATAAATCAATAGCCATTAATATGCATTTTCTCGCCAGGAAACGTGTTATGTTTGGTAATCACGCGTGAAATTTCCAGCTTATCGTGTATTCACGTGGAATTATTTTGCCCTTCGCGTTTGACGTCTGAGAGTTTCTCGAGCTTTTCTCCTTAGTTCTGAGATTGTTTCAAGCAAGTTCGATTGATTCAATTTTTTTTACCACAGGGCTTTGAATGCAGATCAACAACGGGCATTTGATTTTATTTGCCAAGGGCACAACGCTTTCGTTACAGGGAAAGCTGGGACGGGAAAACTCATTTGTTGGGTCGCATTTTTGACGATATAAGCGCACAAGGAAATACTGTTTCTGTTACCTGCACGACTGGCATTGCCTGTAAGAGCCTCCCACTCCGTCTTGAAGCGGTTACGTTGCATTCGAATCACGCGATTATTTACAGTTTGAGAAGAAGTATTTCCCAAGGGCTTCCTTTGGTCATCGTCTCGGGTTACCTCGCGCGGCATTGCGTGGGCAACCGGTCCAGTTAAGTGGAGGTGCTGTTTGTACGAGAGCAGCTAAGGAGTTTCGACCCTTGTCACTATTCATTACCGTTAATTCAAATTGTTAATAAATTAATAACCAACAGTGAAACGCGAGACGATAATAACAGCCGCGTGACATCATTCAAAACCGCATAAAATAAAGCATTGTGAAATTATTAACGGTCAAAGCGCCGACACGAACATCATTTTCGCATCGCAGAACGACGTCCATTTCACTTTGCTCCGCAGCAGATTCAAGAAAACAACAGGCAAGTTTATAAATTAAATCTCATTTAATTTCCATTTGCAGTTTACAAATAAGAGTGTGGGTTCCCTATGCTTCAACTACAGACAAACCTATAAGGCAATCCAATCATTCTTCAAGTTGAAGTACAGCGCAGACCTTTACTGAAGCGTTAACACAAAGATGGGAAACTACCCAATAGTTCCGAGAAACTACCTCTTCGCACTGGGGATCCTTGCCGCAGTTTCAACTACTTCTGAAGGTACAACTCTGCTAATGGCTTTTCAACTTAGCTGTTTTTTTATAATTATGATAAGGTATTTCTATTACGATATTTTCATAAATTTCCTTCCACTGAAAGCACCCATCTGTTTTCCTGCATATGTTTTCAAAAAGCTTTCAGCGAAGGATCTTTTGGTGGCCTGGATTATGTCAACTTCATGATGGACGAGTTTTCCTACCTGAACATCACCAGTCTTGGAAGAAATCTCCTTGAACACCAAAGCGATTGCGGGTTTGCCTGTTTAGAAATTCCTCCTTGTATTTCCTTTAACGTGGCTGCCTTCCCTGACATCGACGGAAAACTGCTTTGCGAACTGCTCCCATCTGACAAGTATAACAACTCGGACAAGTTCATCCCAAGTCAGTATTTTCATCATTTCAGTATTCCGGTAAGTAGAACTTTTAATTTATATCAACCGAGAGTAACAAATATCGCTTTATTTCCAAAGATGCTTCACAGTTTGGCTTTCGGACGATGAAATTACAATGCAAACAATTTTTTAATGTCAACAACCGCAAAATCTATCGTTTTTGCTGAAGGAGATTGTTACCATGCACTAAATTTCTCTGTGCTTCACGTGTAAAACAAAATTTTTCAATTTTTAATTTTGATTAAAGAAAAAAGAAAGGACATCGAAGTTTTTTCATTGCCTATGGTTATTTGCTGTTTGGAAGTAACCATAGCAACATAGGTTACCTAGTATGTTCACCTCCCACAAACCAATAATTCTATTTATGTACTAGATGTCACCTTGACATAGTCGAACAAATCGTTATCTTTCTTTCTTTATTTCTCTTGTTTTTTCCTCATCAAGTTCCCAAGGCCAGTCTGAGTAGGACCTTCAATTCCCGTTCTATACCAAACAAGACGCTGTGGGAGCGTATACTTGGGCGTCGTTGTATTAGGCGTATTGGAATGAAAATATCTTGGAAAATCTTCATGCACGTCAGTTTAGGGTTTGATGATAGGGAGTGCACAGAGTATTGGGATAGTCTTGTATGTCGTTGACTGTTGGTGCACATTTGTAAAGTGGAACACGTGAAGACTTACGTGAAGTGCGGATTATATTTAACGCTTGTAGAATTTGGAAAAGCTTAATTGTGGCCAGCGAAACTGCAAGGAAAACAGAGAATTCATGACAGCGCATATTCTGTATTCAGGTTTCAAATTACCCTTTTGACATATGCAAATTCGGTGCACTTTTTCCTAACAACTACAACAAACTTAAAAGGGCTAAATTTGTTTTCTGTCTTTTCTGCTACGTACCTTTCCCCGCTGTGTGACATCGATTATTATATTAAGTTTCATTCAAGATTTTTAACAATAAAAATCAACGGTAAAACACGACGTTTCGACCGTACTTCGGGCCTTTTTACTAGTTGTTTTCTTTGAACATTTTTATTGTCCGTTTACACCTGCAAATTTCATGCAAAAATTTTTTACACTTCCTATGTACATATATATTTTTACTATTCTATTTCACCTCTCACTTGATAATGACCGAAGTACGGTCGAAACGTCGTGTTTTACCGTTGATTTTTATTGTTAAAAGTTTTACGAAATCCTTACTTATAACATTCAAGATTTATATTCACAATTGGTAAACATGAAGTTCAGAAAGAATTTTAAACATGACTTTTGCGTGACACTGGCACTTGGGGCCCTTGTTTACATAAAGTGACCAATTTTGGTTTCGTTCGCTTTCTGACTGAAAACTCACTCCACTCGAGATTTTTCCATAGCCGTTCACAGCCAGCCATTCGAAGTAGCCTGTGAACAGGCTTCTTTTTGGAGTATTGGGTTAGGTTTAAATCGGCGAGCGAAGCGAGCCGAGCGCGGACTGGGGAAGAGGGAAGGGGTGACGAAGCCTGTGGACTCGCCTTTGATGCCGCCGTTCCATGATACCAGAGTCTGGTATCATGAGCTGATTGGTTAGATCACTTGGTTTTGACAGGTAAGCGGTGATTGACGACACATGTTGACATCTCTGGCGTCCTAAATTTGCATAATTATTCCATGGCGACTCGTCGCATGCAATTTTCAGATCTCGATTTTGAGAAAGCTTTGAGCGATTTGTTGCGAAATGTTTTCGCATATACCAAGACTTAAAGGAGAGCAAAAGCTGTGTCTAAAGTCTGTGGCAAAAAAAGCAAGATGTTTTTGGAATTTTGGCGACTGGATTTAGAAAACAACAACCATGCTGCAGATTATCTGTTGGATGCCAAATCAAACGCTATTACAAAAGAACGGGGGTTTATCCTAGCTCCATTGAGACACACTACTTAACTATAAAACTTACTAAGGAGCTAAAAATTACTGCAAGAATTCATGATTTCATTGCAGTGGAATTATAGACTACGGCTTTTTGATACTCGGATCGAAGATGCCTATTACCGTGTGGCCGGAAACACTATAATCCGCTGAGATCAAAAGGTCAATATCAACGAAGAGAACAAATTTATAACTGTGATCTTAAGGCGCAATTCTCTCTGAACTGGGAAAACTTTATACTTTAGGCTTCTTAAATACTTTTTGCGAATAGTGTATCTATTTTTGTACGGCTAGTTCTTGTACTACTACCGATGCATTCAACCGAATAAAACATGACAACTTGTTGACATATTTCAGCCATGCTCCTTCACGCGTGACCAGTAATTTAGAGAATGAAATGAACATTTGAATATTTCTTTGTAACGTCCGAGATTTGAATGAAACCTTGAAGATCTTTGTGGAAAACACTTTGAAAGTCACGAATTAACGGAAAATAACTTCGCTGCA
>JAJGOT010001256.1:0-38861 GCA_022457155.1 Cladopsammia gracilis
TTATGGGTTGAAAAATTTCAAAAATTTTGGATCTCAGAAATAAATATAAAAATATGAGAAAAAAGTACCAAGGAAAATGCCCTAGAAGGGACAATTTCATAACTACTGGCCCCCGCCAAGAAAAGTGAAGGAGGTTGACGGCGAAATAATTCTTAAAGAGTTTAGAAAGAAGAATCTGCTGTTCATCCTTGCTCGTCTACATTATGCAGCCCACCAACAAAAGGTTAGCAGCTGAACTGGGTTTAACATCACGATTCACGACAAAGACGCCATCATTGCCAATAATGTAGGCTATTTTCCGACCATTAATGCACCAGCCACTGATCTTTCCACTGTCAACGAAGCCCTCAATCGATCACTCACTATCATGCGCTCACTCCATCTCACAAGCATGATATGTGTTTTCTATCAGGCCATCTATGCCGAGGAGTTTGAGGTGAAGTGCAAGGAATATGAGAAGTTCAAGCCCATAGTTCTACGTCTTGGAACTTTTCATACCCTTGGTACATTGATCTCTGACATCGGTGAAAGGTTCCTGCATGCCGTTCTAAAGGACTTATTCATTGAAGCTGGGGTAGTGGCTGAGGGCTCCGTGTCTGCAGTTCTGGAAGGCGGCAACTATAACAGGGGTGTTCGTGTGCACAAACTGGCTTGCGAAGCATTCATGAGGGTGGCATTGGAAGGATTTTATCCGTGGCTTGATGACGAGTCGCACCCAGAGGACAATCGTCGAGTACAAACATGTCTTGATGAAATTGGTACCCTAGCTGATGAACTTTTTGCTGAATACACTGTTCATCTCCGGAATACCAATGGCCCCCTTTAAGCATTCTGGATGTCCTATATAGACATGATCGAGCTACAACTTCACATGATCCGTGCCTCTAGAGAAGGAATTGGGAACTCCATCTCCCCTGTGGTCGCCATATGATCCCATGGTGCTTTTCCTACGATGCTATCAACTACGCAAGATACATGTCAGCTTATTATAGCCATATGACAAGTCTACCAGATTAGCACCCCGAGGTACACGAGTTCATGGGAAATGGATTTTCAGTTCAGTTGAGCAACGACAATACATTTGGAAGAATTCCCGTTGACCAGACTCTTGAAGAAACCGTAAATAAAGATACCAAAACACCTGGGGGCACCAAGAGCTTTAGTTTGAAACCTGAAGCCGCGTACAAAGGTACTACTTGATGGCAGAATTCAGAACTTTGTTCCTGCGCAGTTTGCGCGAAATGGTTGGCTATGCCAAAGAGAAGCACGGCCTTGCTGACCTTCACTCGTCTCGCATTGCCCAAGATGAGAAAGATGTTGCCGCAATGGTTGATTTAATCAAGAACTGAACAGATCCATTTGCAGGTCATATGCAACTGTCCAGCATCTCAACAGGAGCTGTTGCCACTACTGCTATAGCAGAGGACCTTGCGACCGCCTACATGTATAAAGTTGGAGAGGCAGCCTACGCTGATTTCAAGAAGACCCGTCTCGAATCACAGCCCCCAACGGTTAAGTTCAATCACAAGTTGAAGAAGCAAAAGTTGAAAACCTTCAGTGCTTTATCGAAGACCAAGACGGTGGCAAAGGGCAAAGACACAGAAACTGTTCTGCGCGCTGATCGAAATTGTTTGCGCGGATGATCATAATTGCTGAAAGCCGCAATATACTAATGCAAGATGTGTTAAAGCACATTAGGCCCTCTTCCTGCTTCCCTGGCCTGCAACAATGGCTTTCCCCGCAAGACCAATAAGGCACCACTTGGCAAAGAATTAGAGAAATTGATACAGCCAACAGAAGAAGTAACAAGGCCTTCAGCTTACCTAATAGATGGGATGGCTCTGGTCCACAAGCTGAAAGTAGATTATCTTACATTTGGTGAGATCGCAGACAAGATTTTATCTAGAGTGTTGCGCGAGGGAGAGGGTAGCAATAGAGTGGATGTGGTATTTGACGTGAACAGAGACATTTCCATTAAATCAGCAGAAAGAGAACTCAGAAGTGAAAGTGATGCAATAACTTTCAAGAACCTTGCGACTGGTGGCCAATTCAAGAACTTTTTACGCAATGGTGACAACAAAACAAGTCTTATCAGATTTGTTGTAGAACACTGGCAAAAAAACACCGAGTCGCGAGAGACTGGAAGACAAGGAGCTGCATGTAACATGTGGAAACCGATGCTACAAGATACTGCCGAGAGAGTAGAGGAAGAAGAAGAGCTAAGATCCGAACAAGAGGAGGCTCATACACGACTTCTCCTACATGTGCAACATGCAGCAAATGAGCAGCGATATAGGTCAATCATTGTATCCTCAGAAGACACAGACGTTTGAATCCTGTGCCTTGCGTTTTCATTTTCCATTGATGTACCGATTTATCAGCGTTGTGTTTCTCAACTGAACGCTCGGTATGTAGGCATTGGAAGAATAGCCCACGTTATTGGCCAGGATGCGTGCAAGGCACTACCAGGTTTGCACGCATTCACGGGTTGTGGTGCAGTGAGTGCCTTTGCCCCTGAAGAAGTTACTGAGTAAAAAGGAATACCAACGCACGTTCCAGCAACTTGGAGAAAACTGGTTGATGTCTGAAGATCTTCTGATGCAGTTAGAGGCATTTGTCTGTATATATTCATATATTCATTCAGGTGAAGCGGATTCCCATCATTTCCCTCCATGCAAGGACAGCTTGTATAAGTATTGCCGGCGAGCCAACTATCAAGCGGCGATATGGAGAAATTATCTACGAAACAACGACGTTCCATCTGTCATGGCTGGTCTCTCAATCTCAAGAGAGATTGGTGATAGATTGGATGAGTGGACTCCCGGCACCAAGAGCTGTAATAGAGCTAATGTCATGTATGTGCAAGAAGGCCTGTAATGATGATTCATGTCACTACATTCGAAATGGGTTAAAGTGCTCCGACCTTTGCCGCCTAACAACTTGTTCTAACCAGCCAGATGAAGAGGAGGACATCCAGGTAGAACTGGATGAAGAGGACGTTGACTTTGACTAAAGTCTCTTAAGTGTGAGTGTAACGTTTTCAACATATTACCCATGAGAAACACCCATCATTCTGAGAACACAGGGTACCCAGTTTAATTCTTATTTTAACATACATTTAGAATAACGCTAATTGTTACATATTTTAGTGCTTTTTATGGTAAAAATTCTCTGAATTGTATTTTTGAATCACATAAAAGAAGAAAAAGGGAAAAAAGCAAAAAGATAGACAAAAATTGAGGGTTTTTACCGCGGCCGGAAGTGACGTCACTGTCACGTGACTATTTATCCTTAAAAGTGACAAAATGCTTTACAGACATTATATCTTATCTATGCCTGCTTTATTTTATGCGGAATCTACAGAATTACTTGCTAAAAGCCGCATTTTAGCATATTATCGAATTATGCTAATTATGCAAAATTCAAGGTCACGTGACTCCCTTAAGCTACTCTTACAACATTTCCATCATATATTTTTGAAATCTTCACATGATAAGCTTGAATTTGATATATGGTGGCGTTCGTCCCCCCGAGTGGTAATGAAAAGTGACTTGGCCCATGGACTATATCTGCTATACCATATATATTTTGCACACAGCTGGATACAATGTTATTGCCCATGCAGGGATTTTTACCGAGAAGTAAAATCCCGGGGAGGCGTCCTTGTAGTCCGCGCGTATATAAAATGAAGTACTTACAGTTAAAGTATACAGTCGGTATATCTCTCGATTTACCTGAACAGGGCGCGCACGGAATAGATGGGTAATGATGACGTGGCATTAGTAAATGCCCGAACGGAATATATGCGTAATGTTTACGTCATAATATGAGGGATTTCAGTTATTCAAAAATTTAAGAACTTGAAAATCTTAATTTCTTTTGCAGTAAAAGGAATGCGCCGCTGCAACGATTTGTCATGCAATCATTTTGTCATCCAAAACAACGACGTTTCTGGACTCTTTAAGAGACATACCGTAAATCCATGACCAATTTAAGCTTTTCAAAGCTTTGTTAAGCAAACTTAATTCCAAACATGTCCAAAGAGTTGCGCTAACATTATTTTGCAGTAACAAAAGCTAGTGTTGAATGTTGAAGAAACCTGACGACATGACTTGATCAAGAAGAAAACAAGAGGATTGCGAATGAATAAGTTAAGCTTAATTTCAGTGGCCCTCGCGACAGTATAACGGTTGTTCGAATTTTGATCAGTTGTTTTCATACTTTTACAATATAATTGACATAATTCACTTCTGCCGGTAATGGAACATAATTTTATCCCACAGCCTGCGACACAAGACACCTTTATCCACCGAGAACATGCGATCCCGAGCTGAAAAGCAATTTGCGTCTGGGCAATCTTTTTGTTTTGTCGGAAATATACCCGGGCGACCAGTAAAATGTAGCCGTGTTCGTCACCTTTATCAATAACCGGTGAACAAACTTCATTTGAATCTCAAACCACTGGACCTCATCGTCATTTCATGTTGAAATGGTTTTCTTTTTCTCACAATAAGAACGCAGCATGTAAAAAAAGTATAGGTAAAAATGACAAAGTGATCCTTACGGCAAGGAGAAGAGATTGAGACAGAACAAAAAAGGTGAAATAATAATAATAATAATAATAATAATAATAATAAAAATAATAATAATAATAATAATAATAATAATAATAATAATAATAATAATAATAAACAGTTCAATTGTTAAGATTTTTACTGATACAAGTCTACGATAGATCCGACACTCTTCATTGGTTTGTCGCTGTGGTTTTGCCTGACAAAAAACCTGACAATATTTTACAGACACGCAATCACTAAATCGAAGCAGTGACTGAAAAGAAAAGATTTTGTGATCATGTTTAATCGACCATAAAAGTTAGAATAAATTTATGCAAAATTAGTTATGACATTAGTTACTCTATAGCTGTCAAGTTATAAACAACGGGGGGCAGCTTTAGTGGCAGCTATTACTAGTTTACTTAGAGTTGAAAAAGCAAAGATATTCCAGACCTTTGTTTTGTTAGCTTTTGCTAGAAGCATGCGTGCTTTTTTTCGAGCGCGTTTGTATCTACCGTATTGGAGGTTGTTGTAGAAATTTCTTAGCAAAGAATTATTTCTCATGCGAAATGAGAAAATCGCTTTAATTTAAGTGCTATGACGTTAGAATCGTCTAAAATGGCAAAAGTGTGGTGCAATATGTCCCTTTAAACGTCACAAACTTTTATTTAATGGTGGCGAAAATTTAGAAATCCTTTGAATCCGTCGAAAACAGGCGAACGTCACTGTGAAACAACGCCACCACATCATGAACTTTGATGATGTGGCGCATGCCATAGGCTATTGATGACGAAATGGGAAAATATTAGCATGAATTTGAGACATGCTAAATAATGAAACGATAATATTTATCCTATTTTATACAGCTTTTACACGGGATAATCAATTTCTGTGTGAAAGCAATAGTCTTAGTTCTTTTTTGTACGGATCAACCACAAAAAGAACAATTTATAAAACAATCATGTCATTAATTTTATCCCAAAGAATAAAATGTTTCTTTGCACAGTTAACTTTTTGTTGATCCATTCTGTAAACCAACATTTGACAGTTATTTATCCCGATGATAATTATTCGTGACGCAAACTAAATAAAAAGGTTTACCAAATTTTCCAAATTTGAAAACCATTTAACGTAGTATGAGCGAATGGCACCGAAAACAAAGCACGAACATAATTTGTACGTCGCTAAACGTCATGTAAGACCGCCAAAGAGAGGCTTGGGATGAATAGTACGGTCGAGTCTAATAGCTCAGTTTCATAACAAACACTCTCTTTCTCGAGTAAACAAACTTAACTAGCCGAAAAAATAGATAGCGGGGAGGAACGCGAAGGGGAACTTGCTGCTAATATATAATGGACCAAAAGGCTATAGGAAACTAGAGAGTCATTCCAAAGAACCTGGCCTCGCTCTTTCGCGCCTTATTTCCCGTCATCAGTGCTCGCAATATGTTTTCTTCGCGCCTTTCCTTCGCTTTCCTCTTTCTGAAATCATCAAAGAGGCTACTTACCGGCTACTTATCAGTTCGGTTAGAGCGCGGTCCAGTTCCAAGGATGCCTCGATAACTATTTAGCATCCTTTTTGTTGAAAATTATTTTTTCGGAGAGCAATCGAAAGGAAATGGCGGACATTTCCGAGTTTTTCGGCTCAAGACCTCTGATTGAGGATTGGAATTGAGGATTTTAGACACCGAAAAGAATTTTAAGAAATCTCGGAAATTTTAGACAATGAGTAAAATTTGGTAGAATTTTAGAGAAATATTACCTTCCAGGTGAAACTTTGACAAATTTACACAAGCAAAAACGCCGCGAGAACGTTTATTTTGTGTTACCGCTGACCAACTTGAGGGCTTACCCTCACAGTAGTGGCTACAGTGCAACTAATCAGCGGTTCCCCACTCAAATTATGCTTTCCATGAATTTCATTTCTGTTGGTAGCAAAAATGGCTGATTCCAGTGAGCCATCTACGAGCTCATAGTCAGAAACAAGAGAGAATTTTAGAAATTTTTGAAAGAATCTTAGGCATTTTTAAAATAATGTTAGAGCTTTACTGGAGAAATTTCGCAAAGAATTTTAGCTCAATTTTAGGGAATTTCGTACCTAAGCCTACCTCCAATAACTGAGGCACATTTAATAAAGTTCCCCAGCGAGCTAGACAAACAAAGCTGGCCAGATTGATCTTTACCAAGATAAAATGTGATCTCCTGTCTTTATCTACTTCTTTTCTATGATTCAGTAGAGAGTAAGATGTTTCCCCAACAAAAAAATAAAAATAAAATAATAGCACGAGTGTGTTTGATGGATTATTTTCACATCTGAGTTCTTTGAGAGTTACAAGAAGGTTTCGGCATGAACACTGCTTGGGATTTCGACTTTGCCTTTTCCAATGAAAAATTTGGGAAGATTGTTCAAGAACATACTACATGAAATTTTAATTTTAATCTGTTTAGGTTTCGATGCACTCCATTGATCAAGGGTTTCTTCCAGTCAAAGATTCAGAAAGACGTAGCACCATCCTTTTGTTTTATTTCAATATTAAGCTATGTATTACAGCCATGCATCTATAAGCTAGTGAGTAACCCGAGACAATTTTGGAAATCAAAATTTCTGCTGCAAAAACAGCGTAACCTTGCAATATTCATTGCATTTAACCTAGCTTTTAAGTCTGTCAATTTATTAGGTTATGGTGCAGTTGCGACACGACGTTAAATAAGAAATGCGCCAAAGTAGCTGTGAATGCTCCACATGTAAATTTTGAAATCGTTGTATCCTGAAGTGAACGTGATGACGTCACCAGCCTTCAGAATGAATACGCCGCCTGCGTACAAGGAACCTTCGTCTTTTCCTGTAGTTGGCGATTGAATCATGGTTATGGCTTTGTTGTTCACACGAAAATAGACTCTTCCATGGTGTGGAGGACGGTAGTAAATCTGAGCGTAGATGTAGTACCGTCCAGGGATGGGCACAGTCAGTTTTCCATCCTGGTACTTCATGCCGCCTGCAAGATGGCTAAATGGCGCACTGGCAGACCAGTCTTTTATCACTAGAAGGCAAAGTATAAACATTTAAGTTCTGTAATTATAATTTACTCAATCTACACCAGAACTTATAGTACTGCGCTTAAATTGTCACTTCAAAAAGCGGTTCGCTTTAGTTATTTAGACAATTTGCACACAGATGGAAACGGACCAATAAGGTTCAGCATGGTGTACTAATATAATGTCTAATTTGGTTTCATTTGAGATGAATAAGCTCATCTCAAAACAGTAGTTTTCTTTAATAGCGTTTTTTAATCATCGCAAGCATTTAAAGGGCCAAGTTACTTTTCAAACAATATGTGATTATAAAGACGTGAAGAATGTTTAATTTGGAATTAATTTTAAATGTTAGCTTCAAAAATACTGAACCAAATAAAGGGAAAACGCAAAATAAATTACTTTGATTGGCCTGGTAAGTCACGTCGCGTTTATTGACAGCTTCTATATGAGCAGATGGCTTGTTTGGATTCTGCAATGGAAAAGATAAAAGATGTCGGTTCCATGTGTCTATTGATAACTGACAAACCGACATGACAGAGCTGGCTTCATGAAATAATAATGGTTAATTGTATCATCTAATAGCATAGAAACGACGGTCTCTGAGGAACTTTTAGTTCATAATTTACTATTTTTAATTTTCAATTCAAACTTTTGCTTTGTTGTGTTCTTTGATAACTGATGGATGGTCCGGCCATATTTTATCTGACTGCAACTGAACTTTTTTATGTTTTTATTGTTCAAATCCTCTTCAATGCTTTGCTGAGGACTTAGGAACTCTTAACTTTGGGCCCCTTACGACTAAACTATATTTTCCGGCTAGCTACCGGTGGCGATTTGTTTAAGAGTCTGGCCGCTCTATATCAGTATTAATAACTCATCAAAGACCTTGTGAATATAGACTTCAAGACAGTAACTTAAAACATGTCTAGAAAAGCTAGGCCACTTTAAATTATCTTTATCTATGCTATTCAGGAATGCATATATTCTTTGAAATTCGTCTGCGCAAATTTTTCAACTGGAACTTCACACGTTTTGTACTTGAAGTGTACTTAGAGGCTAGCGGGTATTTCTTATTATTTTTTACCATTTGCCATTTACCATTTCTATCATTTTGATATTTGTTTAGAACTGAATTTCATTGATATAACTTAGTTTCATATCTGCAAGTCATACGGCTTGCACCATTTACTTTTAATAATTTTGTCGATAAACATACCTTAATATTCCGCTCGAGATTTTGAAAATCAAATTCATTTCTAGAATGTTTATTGGTGGCTCTTACCTGTAAAGGACATTGGCAAGGTGTTCCATTGTCACCTTTAGCTCCAGTGTCTCCTTTCATACCCTTCTCACCCTAAAAATGATACATTTATTGGGTTTTTAGTAGTGGATTATAAATAATGAAAGACGATATCTAATTTTACACAAAAGAAAAGATAAAAAACGGCAGTCAGAGTTATAAAATTTGTTGTTACCTTTATGCCTCCATTGCCGTGAACATTGATGTTAATGGGACAGGTGGGAGTTGCACAAACGTTTTGTGAAACAAAAAAAGATTGACGAGAATTATCTAGTCTCGATATGAAATCTTTGAATGATTGAAGTGGTACTTCCAGTGTGATAAATCTGAATTTAATGAACCAAGAGTTTTTTGGAGCCGTGTATTTTGGTTTGTGCGGCCAAGCTGGCAACACGGTTGCTGAATAAAACCGCGGCAACTTCATCTTTAGGACAACAAGTGATATAAAGCGAACGAATCCGTCGCCAATATTTCTAACAGATTCAATTATTCTTGCTGTTGATTTTGTTATTGTTAATTTTAGTGAAGCCGCAAGTTTGCCTATCAATTTTTTTAACGCTGATCTACAGTAGCTGTGAGACTGCGAAGAACTGTTGTTTGCGTTAGAACAATAGACGCTGAAAAACTCACGAAAAATTCACTTTTTTCAAATATTTTCTTTTTGATTTGAAGAAATGGGAAATTATACATTACAAAATGAGTAAGTTTCGAATTTAAACACTAAAAATTCAAAGTTTCTAATAGGAGCTGAACGGTCTAAGACAACCTTCGTGAGCTATCAAGGACAAGGGTGAATTATAATTTAGAAAGAGTAGCTTAACAACATATATATCTGAATTATAAATGTACTAATATAACTAATTTAACGCATTTTTCTAGCTATTAAATTTCTTCTACTCCTTAACTGATTTTAAACTGTTAATTCAATTAAATTACAGAGCTTCTAGCCTAAGTTCGCTTTAAATTCTTCAACTGGTACTGACAAGAAGCCCAATACTGTGTCGCCGATCCGGACTAATTACAAAGTACCAACGTTGTTAGTTGGAGGAAAAGGAAATTATCGACACTTACTTTGTTTCCAGATGTATTTCCCCCTTGGCAAAAGTACAAGTTGGTCCAAACCAGGGCAACACAGATAAAAACGAACTTCATCTCGCGATCGAAAGCGCTTAGTTTGTCTCTTCGAAATAAGAATGTAGAATGAGGCGCAGGGTGAAATGATTTTTGCCATAGGTCGCTGAATTGTTTATTAACTTTAAGCGCAAGTAAAAACAAGAACTACCCCAGGGTATGATGCAATAATTTAATATGACGAGGCATTTATATTTTATTCATATTCATGGTTCTTGAATTTCGTTCCTGTTGAGGAATTTACTTTTCAATAAAATGTTGTTTGTAATTGGGGCTAGGAAAGCTGAAGTAATAGTGTTATAAGAAAAACTTATACGATTTGGTCTGTAGGTATAGCGCACTAGCTCTGGGTGTTTTTTTTTATGCGTTGTGTTAACGAAGAACTGAACAAACATGATGATTAACATATTTTTCAGACATTTCTTCGATACAAACTCTGGTCCGCCGGTTCTTCAATTGGGCACAGCCAAGTCTAGAAAGTTCTGCAGTAGTAGTAATGTAATATTAGTTTGAACGATTCAGGCGTCGTATGTTAAAAAAAATGGTCTTACATCTGATGTTATTTGCGAAAAAAACCAAACCCAGACATCTCTGAATATTTATGTTTTAAGTAGACGTTTCTTCCTATGTCGCTCGCTAAGCCTTATCAATCAGTCCATTCAGGGGATACACGCATGGCAAAATATAAAATGACAATTATTTGACATGAAGTTGCTAAATATTGCTTGAGCTTGATATACAATTTGTAGATAATTTAACTCTCAAGATAAACCATTTGACATATTTAGATTCCATATATCTGCTATACCATATAGATTTTGCACACAGCTGGATACAATGTTATTGCCCATGCAGGGATTTTTACCGAGAAGTAAAATCCCGGGGAGGCGTCCTTGTAGTCCGCGTGTATATAAAATAAAGTACTTACAGTTAAAGTATACAGTCGGTATACCAGCGAGATCAAATCTCTCGATTTACCTGAACAGGGCGCGCACGGAATAGATGGGTAATGATGACGTGGCATTAGTAAATGCCCGAACGGAATATATGCGTAATGTTTACGTCATAATATGAGGGATTTCAGTTATTCAAAAATTTAAGAACTTGAAAATCTTAATTTCTTTTGCAGTAAAAGGAATGTGTCTCCGTAAAACAACGATTTGTCAGTCATTTTGTCATCCAAAACAACGACGTTTCTGGACTCTTTAAGAGGGTCTAAGAGACATACCGTAAATTCATGACCAATTTAAGCTTTTCAAAGCTTTGTTAAGCAAACTTAATTCCAAACATGTCCAAAGAGTTGCGCTAACATTATTTTGCAGTAACAAAAGCTAGTGTTGAATGTTGAAGAACCTGACGACATGACTTGATCAAGAAGAAAACAAGAGGATTGAATGAATAAATTAAGCTTAATTTCAGTGGCCCTCGCGCCAGTATAACGGTTGTTCGAATTTTGATCAGTTGTTTTCATACTTTAACAATATAATTGACATAATTCACTTCTGCCGGTAATGGAACATAATTTTATCTCACAGCCTACGACATAAGACACCTTTTTCCACCGAGAACATGCGATCCCGAGCTGAAAAGCAATTTGCGTCTGGTCAATGTTTTTGTTTTGTCGGAAATATACCCGGGCGACCAGTAAAATGTAGCCGTGTTCGTCATCTTTATCAATAACCGGTGAACAAATTTCATTTGAATCTCAAACCACTGGACCTCATTGTCATTTCATGTTGAAATCGTTCTCTTTTTCTCACAATAAGAACGCAGCATGTAAAAAAGGTATAGGTAAAAATGACAAACTGATCCTTACGGCAAGGAGAAGAGATTGAGACAGAACAATTGTTAAGATTTTTACTGATACAAGTCTACGATAGATCCGACACTCTTCATTGGTTTGTCGCTGTGGTTTTGCCTGACAAAAAACCTGACAAGATTTTACAGACACGCAATCACTAAATCGAAGCAGTGACTGAAAAGAAAAGATTTTGTGATCATGCAAAAATCGACCATAAAAGTTAGAATACATTTATGCAAAATTAGTTATGACATTAGTTACTCTATAGCTCTAAAAATGGTAAAATTGCAGCCAGGATTCATAACTATAAACTTGAAAGGAGTTGACACTGGCTTGAATAAAAAACGTAAAAGCTGCTAAGAACTAAAACACTTTCTGTTTGTAAAAATAGACGTTTCGACTACAAAAACTCGAGTCTTTATCAGTGATGGTGCCAATATACCAGCATATCTGCATAATTTGTAGACTATATATATATTTGCATGTTATGTATTAATTGTCATCACTGATGAAGACTCGAGTTTTTGTAGTCGAAACGTCTATTTTTACAAACAGAAAACGTTTTAGTTCTTAGCAGCTTTTACGTTTTTTATTCAAGCCAGTGTCAACTCCTTTCAAGTTTATACTCTATAGCTGTCAAATTATAAACAACGGGGGGCAGCTTTAGTGGCAGCTATTACTAGTTTACTTAGAGTTGAAAAACCAAAGATATTCCTTTCCAAAGATATTCCAAAGATATTCCTTTGTTTTGTTAGCTTTTGCTAGAAGCATGCGTGCTTTTTTTCGAGCGCGTTTGTATCTACCTTATTGGAGGTTGTTGTAGAGATTTCTTAGCAAGGAATTATTTTTCATGCGAAATGAGAAAATTGCTTTTTTTTTTTTTTTTTTTTTATTTAATTTAAGTGCTATGACGTTAGAATCGTCTAAAATGGCAAAAGTGTGGTACAATATGTCCCTTTAAACGTCACAAACTTTTATTAAATGGTGGCGAAAATTTAGAAATCCTTTGAATCCGTCGAAAACAGGCGAACGTCACTGTGAAACAACGCAACCACATCATGAACTTTGATGATGTGGCGCATGCCATAGGCTATTGATGACGAAATGGGAAAATATTAGCATGAATTTGAGACATGCTAAATAATGAAACGATAATATTTATCCTATTTTATACAGCTTTTACACGGGATAATCAATTTCTGTGTGAAAGCAATAGTCTTAGTTCTTTTTTGTACGGATCAACCACAAAAAGAACAATTTCTAAAACAATCATGTCATTAATTTCATCCCAAAGAATAAAATGTTTCTTTGCACAGTTAACTTTTTGTTGATCCATTCTGTAAACCAACATTTGACAGTAATTTATCCCGATGATAATTATTCGTGACGCAAACTAAATAAAAAGGTTTACCAAATTTTCCAAATATGAAAATCATTTAACGTAGTATGAGCGAATGGCACCGATACAAAGCACGAACATAACTTTGTACGCCGCTAAACGTCATGTAAGACCGCCAAAGAGAGGCTTGGGATGAATAGTACGGTCGAGTCTAATAGCTCAGTTTCATAATAAACACTCTCTTTCTCGCTAGTAAACAAACTTAACTAGCCGGAAAAATAGATAGCGGGGAGGAACGCGAAGGGGAACTTGCTGCTAATATATAATGGACCAAAAGGCTAGGAAACTAGAGAGTCATTCGAAAGAACCTGGCCTCGCTCTTTCGCGCCTTATTTCCCGTCGTCAGTGCTCGCAATATGTTTTCTTCGCGCCTTTCCTTCGCTTCCCTCTTTCTGAAATCATCAAAGAGGCTACTTACCGGCTGCTTATCAGTTCGGTTAGAGCGCGGTCCAGTTCCAAGGATGCCTTGATAACTATTTAACACCCTTTTTGTTGAAAATTATTTTTTCGGAGAGCAATCGAAAGAAAATGGCGGACATTTCCGAGTTTTTCGGCTCAAGACCTCTGATTGAGGATTGGAATTGAGGTTTTGAGACACCGAAAAGAATTTTAAGAAATCTCGGGAATTTTAAACAATGAGTAAAATGTGGTAGAATTTTAGAGAAATGTTATCTTCCAGGTGAAACTTTGACAAATTTACACAAGCAAAAACGCCGCGAAAACGTTTATTTTGTGTTACCGCTGACCAACTTGAGGGCTCCAGTCACCCTCACAGTAGTGTCTACAGTGCAACTAATCAGCGGTTCCCCACTCAAATTATGCTTCTCATGAATTTCATTTCTGTTGGTAGCAAAAATGGCTGATTCCAGTGAGCCATCTACGAGCTCATAGTCAGAAACAAGAGAGAATTTTAGAAATTTTTGAAAGAATTTTTGGACATTTTTAAAATAATGTTAGAGCTTTACTGGAGAAATTTCGCAAAGAATTTTAGTTCAATTTTAGGGAATTTTGTAACTAAGCCTACCTCCAATAACTGAGGCACATTTAATAAAGTACCCCAGCGAGCAAGAGAAACAAAGCTGGCCAGATTGATCTTTATCAAGATAAAATTTGATCTCCTGTCTTTATCTACTTCTTTTCTATGATTCAGTAGAGAGTAAGATGTTTCCCCAACAAAAAAAATAAAAATAAAATAATAGCATGAGTGTGTTTGATGGATTATTTCCACATCTGAGTTCTTTGAGAGCTACAAGAAGGTTTCGGCATGAACACTGCTAGGGATTTCGACTTTGCCTTTTCCAGTGAAAAATTTGGGAAGATTGTTCAAGAACATACTACATGAAATTTTAATTTTAATCTGTTTAGGTTTCGATGCACTCCATTGATCAATGGTTTCTTCCAGTCAAAGATTCAGAAAGACGTAGCACCATCCTTTTGTTTTATTTCAATATTAATCTATGTATTACAGCCATGCATCTATAAACTAGTGAGTAACCCGAGACAATTTTGGAAACCAAAATTTCTGCTGCAAAAACAGCGTAACCTTGCAATATTTATTGCATTTAACCTAGCTTTTAAGTCTGTCAATTTATTAGGTTATGGTGCAGTTGGGATACGACATTAAATAAGAAACGCGCCAAAGTAGCTATGATAGCTCCACATGTGAATTTTGCAATTGTTGTATCCCGAAGTGAACGTGATGACGTCACCAGCCTTCAGGATGAACACCCCGCCTGCGTACAAGGTACCTTCGTCTTTTCCTGAAGATGGTGATTGTATCATGGTTATGATTTTGTTGTTCACACGAAACTGGACTCTTCCACTGTGTGGACGACGGTAGAAAATCTGAGCGTAGATATAGTACCGTCCAGGGGTGGGCACAGTCAGTTTTCCATCCTGGTACTTCATGCCGCCTGCAAGATGGCTAAATGGCGCACTGGCAGACCAGTCTTTTATCACTAAAAAGGCAAAATATGAACATTTGAGTTCTGTAATTATAATTTACTCAATCTACACCAGAACTTATAGCATTGCGCTTAAATTTTGACTTCAAAAAGTAGTTGTTGTTTAGACAATTATTTGCAGACAGAAAGAAACGGACCAATAAGATTCAGCATGGTGTACTAATATAATGTCTAATTTGGTTTCATTTGAGGTGAATCAAGCTCATCTCAAAACAGTAGTTTTCTTTAATAGCGTTTTTTAATCATCGCAAGCATTTAAAGGCCAGAAGTTACTTTTTAAACAATATGTGATTATAAAGTAGTGAAAAGTGTTTAATTTGGAATTCATTTTAAATTTTAGCTTAAAAAATACTGAAGCAAATAAAGGGAAAAAGCAAAACAAATTACTTTGATTGGCCTGGTAAGTCACGTCTTGTTTATTGGCAGCTTCGATATGAGCAGATGGCTTGTTAACTGGCTCGTCGCTTCGACGAGTCAGTTCTTAAAATACCCTCTTTTTTTTTTTTTTTTTTCGGCCTGTCGGGTCACCTGCCCCGGGAATCGCTTTTGCTGCGGCCAACACCGTACCTAGCTCACTTCCGGTTTTCAGAAATGGCGTAATCAGTAATGTCGGCAACTATAATTCAAATATTTACTGTTCTAATTTCGACGGAATTGTTAAAAATTAAATCTCTGTGATTTTCGGATGCGATCCATTTCTGGTAAAGGGAAAGCGAGTTGAATTTTTCTAACCAAATCACGTAATAAAAAAACACGTCCCGGCAGGTCACAGAACTGCTGAGTAAACAATTCTCAAGTATTACTCCGTGGAGTCACGTTCAAATTCCGCACATCTCGTATTTATGTCACGCTATTTGATCGATCATGTTGATATTGTTAATTTATTCGAAATCCCATCACCGATTCTCCAAAATGCCTGTGTTAAAACAATCCTGATTCCTTGTAGTAGGTGGTTTCAAGGATTTTAAAGCGAAAAAAAAAACAATACAAAGTTCAAAGAAAAAGATATAGACCTGAAATTGTAGCCTCCTTGAAGCAGAGTGCGGAATGTAAAGCGGACTGTGGAATGTAAATGTGGACTGGACTGTGCATATTAATAGACTCTAGATTGTATATTGTGGACTCTAAAATGAAAACCGGGTGGAAAATGAGGCCAAACGAGCCAGTTTCGAAGCCCAACGGGCTCCTTGTTTGGATTCTGCAATGGAAGAGATAAAAGATGACGGTTTGTTGAAGCCACAAATGTAATAATTGACCACAAATGTAATAAAGCCCTCAAATGTAATACGAATTGACCACAAATGTAATAACGGATTTTACCGTGCGTTCTTCAGTTTGCACAACAGGGTTACCAGCCCTAAGTTGTGAGGACCAGGATTTCGCCAGTCATGCATTATCTTTCTCGGACAACCAAACTTGGACTAACCTTATTTTATCTATGTAGTGTGTTGGACGTCATCTGTCATTCACATTTGTGGTCAATCCTTATTACATTTGAGGGCTTTATTGCATTTGTGGTCAATTATTACATTTGTGGCTTCAATGTTGAAGCCACAAATGTAATAATTGACCACAAATGCAATAAAGCCCTCAAATGTAATAAGGATTGACCACAAATGTAATAAAGCCCTTCTCTGATTCGCCTTAAAGAAATTATTAATTCCCCGAAGTGGCATATGGCGTGGCTTAAACTTAATCTAGCACCGCTTGGCTGGTTTGAGATAATCGGTATTGCCTGGCGCACTTGACAAGCTCACACATCCGTCTTCAGTACCCCTGCCTCAGACTAGTATCGTACCTTGTTTGGACAAAAAGTTTATATTAAATTCGGCGGTGCACACTGCTATTGTTGACGAAGACGTTGAAATTTTTTGTTGTAGTAATGCCATGTTTGCTGTTGAAATTGTTAGTTCAAGCTTCTGATTGAGGGGTGGCGAATGGTACCTTCAAAATCGTGGGTCTCGGAAAATTTTGGTCCGGTCTCGAAATCTCGGCCGTTTTTGTTTTAAGTCTCAAAGTCTCATTTGGCTGGTGCTTTTTCTGTCTCGGAGTCTCGAAAATGTTTAGTTGAGATAATAGCAACTTCAGGTTTGGTCACGTGAATGACAGATGACGTCCAACACACTACATAGACAATTCAGTTTGTCCAAGTTTGGTTATACGCATGACTGGCGAAATCCTGGTCCTCACAACTTAAGGCTAGTAACTCTGTTGTGCAAACTGAAGAATGCACGATAAAATCCATTATTACATTTGTGGTCAATTCGTATTACATTTGAGGGCTTTATTACATTTGTGGTCAGTCCTTATTACATTTGAGGGCTTTATTACATTTGTGGTCAATTATTACATTTGTGGCTTCAACACGGTTCCCTGTGTCTATTGATAACTGACAAACCAACATGACAGAGCTGGCTTCATGAAATAATATTGGTTTATTGTATCCTCTAATAGCATAGAAACGACGGTCTCTAAGGAACTTTTAGTTCATAATTTATTATTTTTAATTTTCAATTCAAACTTTTGCTTTGTTGTGTTGTTTGATAACTGATGGGATGGTCCGGTCATATTTTATCTGAATGCAACTGAACTTTTTTATGTTTTTATTTTTCAAATCCTGTTCAATGCTTCACTGAGGACTTAGGAACTCTTAACTTTGGGCCCCTTAGGACAACAATATATTTTCCGGCTGGCTATCGGTGGCGATTTGTGTAAGAGTCTGGCCTCTATATCAGTATTAATAACTCATCAAAGACCTCGTGAATATAGACTTAAAGACAGTAACTTAAAACATCGTCTAGAATAGCTAGGCCACTTTAAATTATCTTTATCTATGCTATTCAGGAATGCATACATTATTTGAAATTCGTCTGCGCAAATGTTTCAACTGGTACTTCAGACGTTTTGTACTTGAAGTGTACTTAGAGGTTAGCGGGTATTTCTTACAAGGCCAATTAATACATGTTAATTTTTGCCACATGCCATTCACCATTTCTATCATTTTGATATTTGTTTAGAACTAAATTTCATTAATATAACTTAGTTTCATAACTGTAAGTCATACTGCAGCTGGCACCATTTACTTTTAATAATTTTGTCGAGAAACATACCTTTATATTCTGGTCGAGATTTTGAAAATCAAATTCATTTCTAGAATGTTTATTGGTGGCTCTTACCTGTAAAGGACATTGGCAAGGTGTTCCATTGTCACCTTTAGCTCCAGTGTCTCCTTTCATACCCTTCTCACCCTAAAAATGATACATTTATTGGGTTTTTAGTAGTGGATTATAAATAATGAAAGACGACGGTATCTTTTTTTAAGAAAAAGAAAAAGGCAGTCAGAGTTATAAAATTTGTTGTTACCTTTATGCCTACATTGCCGTGAACATTGATGTTAATGGACAGGCGCGAGTTGTACAAACGTTCTGTGAAACAAAACAAAAAGGTCGATCAGAATTATTCTCGATATGAAATAAGACTTCCTTTGAATGATTGAAGTGGTAAGTCTATGTATCAGGATAAATCTGAATTTAATAAACCAAGAGTTCTTAATTTTGGAGCCGCGTATTTTAGTTTGTGTCGCCAAGTTGGCAACACGGTTGCTGAATAAAAGCGCGGCAATTTCACGTTTAGGACAGGAAGCGATATAAAGCAAACGAAACCGTCGCCTGTACTCCTATAAACAGATTCAAATATTCTTACTGCTGACCTTCTTGTTATTGTTAATTTTAGTGAAGCCGCAAGTCTTCCTATCAATTTTTTGTAACCTTGATCTACAGTAGCTGTGAGACTGCGAGCAACAGGGGTGAATATATTATTTAAGATAGAGCAACGTATCAATATAAATGTCTGAAATGTATTAATACAACTAGTTTAACGCATTTTTTCAAGCAATTAAATTTCTTCTTGCTCTTGATTTTAAACTGTTAATTCAATTAAATTCCAGATCTTCTAGGCTAAGTGCGCTTTAAATCTTCAACTGGAACTGACGAGAAGCAAAAGCCTGTATCGCCGATCCGGTCTTAATGTACTATGAAAGAAATCAAAATCGAAGTACGTTGTTTGGTTGGAATAAAAGTTGGGGCATCAAATGATGAATGTGTAGTCAAAGACTTGGAATGGCGTTCTACTGTTTTCCCACACCATTTTTTTAAATGAGAGTTATTTTTATGAAAGCTAATTCAGCTTTTCAGTTCTTTTAGCGGAACTTTTCAGCGGTAGAAAATTTTAGGGAATCAAAGGAATTGGATCTCCATAACTTTCTCGCTACTTTGTTCACTGATTCCGAACATCCCAGCTGACATTATTTCGTACCCAAAACGACACTTTTTATCCCTCAGAAAACAAAATACGTTAAATTTCCCGATGTTGTTAAAGTTGGAGGTGAGATTTTACTAAAGAAATCTGAATTCTTAAGGCGACTATTGAAGGCTTTCCGAACCGCTTTCCACCGACACGATTCGTTTGGTGCTCCAGGAAATTGAAGCCGAAGGACGTTGTTAGTTGGAGTAAAAGGAAATTATCGACACTTACTTGATTTCCAGATGTATTCCCCCCTTGGCAAAAGTACAAGTTGGTACAAACCAGGGCAACACAGATAAAAACAAACTTCATCTCGCGATCGAAAGCGCTTAGTTTGTCTCTTCGAAATAAGAACGTAGAATGAAGCGCAAGGTGAAATGATTTTTACTATAGGTCACTGAATTGTTTATTAGTTTTAAGCGCAAGTAAAAACAAGAACTACCCCAGGGTATGATGCAATAACTTAGTATGACGAGGCATTCATATTTTATTCATATTCATAGGTCTTGAATTTCATTCCCGTTGAGGAATTCATTTTTCAGTCTACACGTGTCGCGTATAAAATGTTATTGGTAAGTGGGTTGGGAAAGCTGAAGCAATAGTATTATAACAAAATCTTTTACGATTCGGTCTGTAATATAGCTCTCGTGTTTTTTATGGGTTGTGTTTCGCGCATTAATCAGCACTTTTTGGTAAAGGTATAGCATAGAACTGAACAAAAATTAGATTAACATGTTTATCAGACATTTCTTCGCTATTCAAACACTGGTCCGCCGGTTGTTCGGTACAGCCCAGTCAAGGAAGTGCTGTAGTAGTTAATTAAATATTAGCTTTAAACATTTCAGTCATCGTATGTTAAAAAAGTGGTCTCACTTCAAGTTAGTTGCGAAAAAAATCCGATATCTTTGATTTTTTTATCTTTAAAGGAGACTTTTCTTATTGCATTCCTCGCTGAGACTTACCAATCGATCCGTCACACGCAGTTGCTAAATATTTGTACATTTGATAAAATTTGTAGATAATCTGACTCTGAAGATAAACAACTTGACATATTCAGATTCCCACATGGATTTTGCAGACAACTGGGTACATTGTGCTATCTACTTAGATTTGAGAAAGCAAACTTAAGATATTTCAGACCTTTGTTTTGTTAGAAGCAAGCATATTTTTCGATCCTTTTTTCAACTACCTTATGGAAAGCTATTATAGAAATTTCTGAGCAAGGATGATTTGTGTCATGTGAAAAGAGGAAATCGCTTTTTAAATTGCACGACTTTAGAATCGTCTAAAATGGCAAAGGTGTGGAACCTTGAACGTTACAAACTTTCATTATATATGGTGGCGACAATTTAGAAATCCCTTTTTATCCGCAGAAAACAAGCGATGGTCAAGAAACTACGTCACCACACCACGAGCTTTGATGATGTGGCGTAATGAGACGATAACATTTACCTATTTTGTACAGCTTTTACACAACGTAATCAGTTTTTGTCTGGAAACAATAGTCTTAGTCTTTTTATTTACGGATCAACCACATAGAAGATCAATTTATAAAATAGTCATGTCATTACTTTCGTCTCAAAGAACAAAATGTTTCTTTGCACAGTAACTTCTTGTTTGTCCGGTTGGTAAACCAACTTTTGTTAGCAATTTTTCCCCGAGAGAATTATTCGTGACGCAAACTAAATAAAAATAATGTTTCCAAATTTTCCAAATTTGAAAACTATTTAACGTAGTTCGAGCGAATAGCACCCATACAAAGCACGAAAATAACTTTGTACTAAGCACTAAACGACATGCAAGACCGTCGAAAATAAGCTAGGGTTGAAAAGTACGGTCGAGCCTAATAGCTCAGTTTCGTAATTAACACTCTCTTTCCAGAGTAAACAAACTAGCCGAAAAAATAGATATTTTTCTGGTAGTGGACTGAAAATGCTAGAAATCTAGGGAGTCATTCGATAGAACCTGGCCTTGCTCTTTCTCGAGTTATTTCCCGTCGTCAGTACTCGCAATATGATGTTTTCTTCGGGTGCTGCCTTATTTTCGCTACCTTCTATCTGAAATCATTAAACAGGCTACTTACCGGCTACTTATCAGTTCGGTCAGAGCACGGTCCAGTTCCAAGGCAGGATGCCTCGATAACCGTTTAGCACCTCTTTCGTTGAAAGTTATTTTTCAGAGATCAATCGAACGGAAATGGGCAACATTTCCTAGTTGTTCGGCTCAAGACCACAAATTAGGCTTAGATACAAAATTCCAGAATTTTTTTTGAGGATTTTAGACACCGAAAAGAATTTTAGAAAATCTCAGGAATTTTGGACAATGAGAAAAATTTGGTAGAACTTCCAGGTGACACTGACAACGCCGCGAAAGCGTTTATTTTGTGTTACCGCTGACCAACTTGGCGGCTAAACCTCACAGTAGTGCCTACAGTGCAACTTAGCAGTGGTTTCCCATTCAAATTATGCTTTCTATGAATTCCATCTCTGTTGGTAGCAAAAATGGCCGATTCCAGTAAGCCATCTGCCAGCTCATAGTCAGAAACGAGAGAGAAATTTTAAGAATTTTTGAGAATTTAAGAAATTTTTGAAGAATTTCAACAATTTTTTAAATAATTTTAGGGCTTTTCTGGAGAAATTCGGCAAAGAATTTCAGCCCATTTTTCGACATTTTGTACCTAAGCCTATCTCCAATAACTGAGGCACATTTAAGAAAGTACCCCAGCTGGCAAGACAAACAAAGCTGGCCAGATTGATCGTTATTAACATAAAATTTGTTCTCTTGTCTTTATCTACTTCTTTTTTATGATTCACTAGAGAGTAAGATATTTCCCCAACAAAAATGAAATGATCGCACTAGTGTGTTTGACGTATTATTTCCACATCTGAGGTTTTAGAGGGTTGCAAGAAGGTTTCGGCATGAACACTGCTAGGGATTTCGACTTTGTCCTTTCCAATAAAAATTTTGGAAGATTGTTCAAGAACATACTACATGAAATTTTAATCCATTTCTTTAAGTTTCGATGTACTCCTAAAATCAAGGGTTTCTTCCAGTCAGAGATCCACAAAGACTTAGCACCATCCTTTTGTTTTATTTCAATATTAAGCTATGTATTACAGCCATGCATCTAAATTAGCGAGTAACCCGAGACAATTTTGAAAAACAAAATTTCTTCTACAAAACAGCGTAACCTTGAACTATTTATTGACAAGTAACCTAGCTTTTAAGTCCGTCAATTTATTAGGTTATGGTGCAGATGGGATACGACGTTAAATAAGAAACGCGCCAAAGTAGCTGTGAAAGCTATACATAAAGATTTTGCAATTGTTGTATCCTGAAGTGAACGTGATGACGTCACCAGCCTTCAGGATGAACACGCCGCCTGCGTACAAGGAACCGTGGTCTTTTCCTGAAGTTGGCGATTGAATCATGGTTATGACTCTGTTGTTCACACGAAAATGGACTCTTCCATTGTTGTGGTAGTAAATCTGAGCGTAGATGTAGTACCGTCCAGGGGTGGGCACAGTCAGTTTTCCATCCTGGTACTTCATGCCACCTGCAAGATGGCTAAATGGCGCACTGACAGACCAGTATTTTATCACTAAAAGGGCAAAATATGAACATTTGAGTTCAGTAATTATAATTCACTCAATCTACACCAGAACTTATAGAATTTCGCTTAACTGATTGTGACTTCAAAAAGCATTTCGCTTTAGGTGTGTAGACAATTTTCACACAGAAAGAAACGGACCAATAAGGTTCAGCATGGTGTACTAATGTCTAGTTTGGTTACATTTGAGTTGAATGAACTTCATCTCAAAACAGTATTTTTCTGTAACTGAAGTATTTTTAATCATGGCAAGCCTTTAAGGGCGAAGTTACTTTCTAAACAATATGCGATTGAGTAGTGAAAAGTGTTTAATTTGGAATTAATTCTAAATTTTCAGTTTCAAACATACTGAAGCAAATAAAGGGAAAAGGAAAAACAAATTACTTTGATTGGCCTGGTAAGTCACTTCTTGTTTATTGGCAGCTTCAATATGAGCAGATGGCTTGTTTGGATTCTGCAATGGAAAAGATAAAAGATGTCGGTAATATCAACGTGTCTATTGATAACTGACAAACCGACATGACAGAGCTGGTTTCATGAAATATTGGCTTATTGTGTCATCTAACAGCATAGAAACGACGGTCTCTGAGGAATCTAAATAACTTTCAATTCATAATTCATTATTTTTAATTTTCAATTCAAACTTTTGCTATGTTGATAGCTACTGACGGATAGTCCATATTTTATCTGACTGCAACTGATTTTTTGTATATATTATACTTCAAATACTCTTGAATGCTTTGCTGAGGACTCAGGAACTCTTAACTTTGGGCCTCTTGTGACTAAAATATATTCTCCGGCGGTGGTGATTTGTTTAAGAGTCTGGCCTCTATGTCAGTATTAATAACTCATCAAATACCTTTTTCAAAAAGGTATTTGATGGACTTAAAGACAGTAACTTAAAACATGTCCAGAAAAGCTAGACCGCTTTAAGTTATTTTTATCTATGCTATTCAGGAATGCATAAATTATATTCTTTGAAATTCGTCTGCGCAAATGTTTCAACTGGAACTTCAGACGTTTTGTACTTGAAGTGTACTTAGAGGTTAGCGGGTATTTCTTACAAGGTCAATTAAAGTTATTTTTTGCCATTTGCCATTTACCATTTCAGTCTATCATTTTGAAATTTGTTTAGAACTGAATTTCATTGATATAACTTAGTTTCATATATGCAAGTCATACGGCTTGCACCATTTACTTTTAGTAGTTTTGTCGAGAAACATACCTTAATATTCCGGTCGAGATTTTGAAAATCAAATTCGTTTCTAGAATGTTTATTGGTAGCTCTTACCTGTAAAGGACATTGGCAACTTGAAGGTGTTCCATTGTCACCTTTAGCTCCAGTGTCTCCTTTCATACCCTTCTCACCCTAAAAAAATGATACATTTATTGGGTTTTTACTAGTGGGTTATAAATAATGAAAGACGATATCTGTTTTTACAAAAAAAATAATAAAAAACGGCAGTCAGAGTTATAAAATTTGTTGTTACCTTTATGCCTCCATTGCCGTGAACATTGATGTTAATGGGACAGGTGGGAGTTGCACAAACGTTCTGTGAAACAAAAAAAAGATTGACGAGAATTATCTAGTCTCGATATGAAATTAGACTTTCGATTCTTTGAATGATTGAAGTGGTACTTCCAGTATAATAAATCTGAATTTAATGAACCAAGAGTTTTTTTGGAGCCGTGTATTTTGGTTTACAAGTGCGGCCAAGCTGGCAACACGGTTGCTGAATAAAACCGCGGCAACTTGATCTTTAGGACAACAAGTGATATAAAGCGAACGAAACCGTCGTCAATATTTCTAACAGATTCAATTATTCTTGCTGTTGATTTTGTTATTGTTAATTTTAGTGAAGCCGCAAGTTTGCCTTTCAATTTTTTTAACCCTGATCTACAGTAGCTGTGAGACTGCGAAGAACTGTTGTTTGCGTCAGAACAATAGATGCTGAAAAACGCACGAAAAATTCACTTTTTTCAAATATTTTCTTTTTGATTTGAAGAAATGGGAAATTATACATTTTTTTACAAAATGAGTAAGTTTCGAATTTAAACACTAAAAATTCAAAGTTTCAAATAGGAGCTGAACGGTCTAAGATAACCTTAGTGAGCTATCAAGGACAAGGGTGAATTATAATTTAGAAAGAGTAGCTTAACAACATAAATATCTGAATTAAAAATGTACTAATATAACTAGTTTAACGCATATTTTCTAGCTATTAAATTTCTTCTACTCCTAAACTGATTTTAAACTGTTAATTCAATTAAATTACAGAGCTTCTAGCCTAAGTTCGCTTTAAATCTTCAACTGGTACTGACAAGAAGCCCAATACTGTGTCGCCGATCCGGACTAATTACAAAAGAAATTAAAATCGAAGTATCAACGTTGTTAGTTGGAGGAAAAGGAAATTATCGACACTTACTTTGTTTCCAGATGTATTTCCCCCTTGACAAAAGTACAAGTTGGTCCAAACCAGGGCAACACAGATAAAAACGAACTTCATCTCGCGATCGAAAGCGCTTAGTTTGTCTCTTCGAAATAAGAACGTAGAATGAGCGCAGGGTGAAATGATTTTTTGCCATAGGTCGCTGAATTGTTTATTAACTTTAAGCGCAAGTAAAAACAAGAACTACCCCAGGGTATGATGCAATAATTTAATATGACGAGGCATTTATATTTTATTCATATTCATGGTTCTTGAATTTCGTTCCTGTTGAGGAATTTACTTTTCAGTTTCCGCTTGAAAAAGTGGAAAATGAAAAATAAATAAAATGTTGTTTGTAATTGGGGTTAGGAAAGCTGAAGTAATAGTGTTATAAGAAAAACTTATACGATTTGGTCTGTAGGTATAGCGCACTAGCCCTAGGTGTTTTTTTTTATGCGTTGTGTTTGACATATATTTTGCGGTAAAGGTAACGAAGAACTGAACAAACATGATGATTAACATATTTTTCAGACATTTCTTCGATACAAACTCTGGTCCGCCGGTTCTTCAATTCGGCACAGCCAAGTCAAGAAAGTTCTGCAATAGTAGTAATGTAATATTAGTTTGAACGATTCAGGCGTCGTATGTTAAAAAAAATGGTCTTACATCTGATGTTATTTACGAAAAAAAAACCCAGACATCTCTGAATATTTATGTTTTAAGTAGACTTTTCTTCCTATGTCGCTCGCTAAGCCTTATCAATCAGTCCATTCAGGGGATACACGCATGGCAAAATATAAAATGACAATTATTTCACATGAAGTTGCTAAATATTGCTTGAGCTTGATATACAATTTGTAGATAATTTAACTCTCAAGATAAACCATTTGACATATTTAGATTCCCTATATCTGCTATACCATATAGATTTTGCACACAGCTGGATACAATGTTATTGCCTATGCAGGGATTTTTACCGAGAAGTAAAATCCCGGGGAGGCGTCCTTGTAGTCCGCGCGTATATAAAATAAAGTACTTACAGTTAAAGTATACAGTCGGTATACCAGCGAGATCAAATCTCTCGATTTACCTGAACAGGGCGCGCATGGAATAGATGGGTAATGATGACGTGGCATTAGTAAATGCCCGAACGGAATATATGCGTAATGTTTACGTCATAATATGAGGGATTTCAGTTATTCAAAAATTTAAGAACTTGAAAATCTTAATTTCTTTTGCAGTAAAAGGAATGTGTCGCTGCAACGATTTGTCATGCAGTCATTTTGTCATCCAAAACAACGACGTTTCTGGACTCTTTAAGAGACATACCGTAAATCCATGACCAATTTAAGCTTTTCAAAGCTTTGTTAAGCAAACTTAATTCCAAACATGTCCAAATAGTTGCGCTAACATTATTTTGCAGTAACAAAAGCTAGTGTTGAATGTTGAAGAAACCTGACGACATGACTTGATCAAGAAGAAAACAAGAGGATTGCGAATGAATAAGTTAAGCTTAATTTCAGTGGCCCTTGCGACAGTATTACGGTTGTTCGAATTTTGATCAGTTGTTTTCATACTTTTACAATATAATTGACATAATTCACTTCTGTCGGTAATGGAACATAATTTTATCCCACAGCCTGCGACATAAGGCACCTTTTTCCACCGAAAACATGCGATCCCGAGCTGAAAAGCAATTTGCGTCTGGTCAATCTTTTTGTTTTGTCGGAAATATACCCGGGCGACCAGTAAAATGTAGCCGTGTTCGTCATCTTTATCAATAACCGGTGAACAAATTTCATTTGAATCTCAAACCACTGGACCTCATTGTCATTTCATGTTGAAATCGTTCTATTTTTCTCACAATAAGAACGCAGCATGTAAAAAAAGTATAGGTAAAAATGGCAAACTGATCCTTACGGCAAGGAGAAGAGATTGAGACAGAACAATTGTTAAGATTTTTACTGATACAAGTCTACGATAGATCCGACACTCTTCATTGGTTTGTCGCTGTGGTTTTGCCTGACAAAAAACCTGACAAGATTTTACAGACACGCAATCACTAAATCGAAGCAGTGACTGAAAAGAAAAGATTTTGTGAGCATGCAAAAATCGACCATAAAAGTTAGAATACATTTATGCAAAATTAGTTATGACATTAGTTACTCTATAGCTCTAAAAATGGTAAAATTGCAGCCAGGATTCATAACTATAAACTTGAAAGGAGTTGACACACTGGCTTGAATAAAAAACGTAAAAGCTGCTAAGAACTAAAACGTTTTCTGTTTGTAAAAATAGACGTTTCGACTACAAAAACTCGAGTCTTTATCAGTGATGGTGCCAATATACCAGGAGATCTGCATAATTTGTAGACTATATATATCTGCATGTTATGTGTTAATTGTCATCACTGATGAAGACTCGAGTTTTTGTAGTCGAAACGTCTATTTTTACAAACAGAAAACGTTTTAGTTCTTAGCAGCTTTTATGTTTTTTATTCAAGCCAGTGTCAACTCCTTTCAAGTTTATACTCTATAGCTGTCAAATTATAAACAACGGGGGGGGGGGGGGGGGGGGGGGGGGGGGCAGCTTTAGTGGCAGCTATTACTAGTTTACTTAGAGTTGAAAAACCAAAGATATTCCTTTCCAAAGATATTCCAAAGATATTCCTTTGTTTTGTTAGCTTTTGCTAGAAGCATGCCTGCTTTTTTTCGAGCGCGTTTCTATCTACCTTATTGGAGGTTGTTGTAGAGATTTCTTAGCAAGGAATTATTTTTCATGCGAAATGAGAAAATCGCTTTAACTTAAGTGCTATGACGTTGGAATCGTCTAAAATGGCAAAAGTGTGGTACAATATGTCCCTTTAAACGTCACAAACTTTTATTAAATGGTGGCGAAAATTTAGAAATCCTTTGAATCCGTCGAAAACAGGCGAACGTCACTGTGAAACAACGCCACCACATCATGAACTTTGATGATGTGGCGCATGCCATAGGCTATTGATGACGAAATGGGAAAATATTAGCATGAATTTGAGACATGCTAAATAATGAAACGATAATATTTATCCTATTTTATACAGCTTTTACACAGGGTAATCAATTTCTGTGTGAAAGCAATAGTCTTAGTCCTTTTTTGTACGGATCAACCACAAAAAGAACAATTTATAAAACAATCATGTCATTAATTTTATCCCAAAGAATAAAATGTTTCTTTGCACAGTTAAGTTAACTTTTTGTTGATCCATTCTGTAAACCAACATTTGACAGTAATTTATCCCGATGATAATTATTCGAGACGCAAACTAAATAAAAAGGTTTACCAAATTTTCCAAATTTGAAAACCATTTAACGTAGTATGAGCGAATGGCACCGATACAAAGCACGAACATAACTTTGAACGCGGCTAAACGTCATGTAAGACCGCCAAAGAGAAGCTTGGGATGAATAGTACGGTCGAGTCTAATAGCTCAGTTTCATAATAAACACTCTCTTTCTCGAGTAAACAAACTTAACTAGCCGAAAAAAAAGATAGCGGGGAGGTAACGCGAAGGGGAACTTGCTGCTAATATATAATGGACCAAAAGGCTAGGAAACTAGAGAGTCATTCGAAAGAACCTGGCCTCGCTCTTTCGCGCTTTATATCGCTGAATATGTTTTCTTCGCGCATTTCCTTCGCTTCCCTCTTTCTGAAATCATCAAAGAGGCTACTTACCGGCTACTTATCAGTTCGGTTAGAGCGCGGTCCAGTTCCAAGGATGCCTCGATAACTATTCAGCACCCTTTTTGTTGAAAATTATTTTTTCGGAGAGCAATCGAAAGGAAATGGCGGACATTTCCGAGTTTTTCGGCTCAAGACCTCTGATTGAGGATTGGAATTGAGGATTTTAGACACCGAAAAGAATTTTAAGAAATCTCGGAAATTTTAAACAATGAGTAAAATTTGGTAGAATTTTAGAGAAATATTACCTTCCAGTTGAAACTTTGACAAATTTACACAAGCAAAAACGCCGCGAAAACGTTTATTTTGTGTTACCGCTGACCAACTTGAGGGCTCACCCTCACAGTAGTGTCTACAGTACAACTAATCAGCGGTTCCCCACTCAAGTTATGCTTTCCATGAATTTCATTTCTGTTGGTAGCAAAAATGGCTGATTCCAGTGAGCCATCTACGAGCTCATAGTCAGAAACAAGAGAGAATTTTAGAAATTTTTGAAAGAATTTTAGACATTTTTAAAATAATGTTAGAGCTTTACTGGAGAAATTTCGCAAAGAATTTTAGCTCAATTTTAGGGAATTTTGTACCTAAGCCTACCTCCAATAACTGAGGCACATTTAATAAAGTACCCCAGCGAGCAAGACAAACAAAGCTGGCCAGATTGATCTTTATCAAGATAAAATTTGATCTCCTGTCTTTATGTACTTCTTTTCTATGATTCAGTAGAGAGTAAGATGTTTCCCCAACAAAAAAAATAAAAATAAAATAATAGCACGAGTGTGTTTGATGGATTATTTCCACATCTGAGTTCTTTGAGAGTTACAAGAAGGTTTCGGCATGAACACTGCTTGGGATTTCGACTTTTCCTTTTCCAATGAAAAATTTGGGAAGATTGTTCAAGAACATACTACATGAAATTTTAATTTTAATCTGTTTAGGTTTCGATGCACTCCATTGATCAAGGGTTTCTTCCAGTCAAAGATTCAGAAAGACGTAGCACCATTCTTTTGTTTTATTTCAATATTAATCTATGTATTACAGCCATGCATCTATAAACTAGTGAATAACCCGAGGCAATTTTGGAAATCAAAATTTCTGCTGTAAAAACAGCGTAACCTTGAAATATTCATTGCATTTAACCTAGTTTTTAAGTCTGTCAATTTATTAGGTTATGGTGCAGTTGCGACACGACGTTAAATAAGAAATGCGCCAAAGTAGCTGTGATAGCTCCACATGTAAATTTTGAAATTGTTGCCCGCCGAAGTGAACGTGATGACGTCACTAGCGTTCAGGATGAATACGCCGCCTGCGTACAAGGTACCTTCGTCTTTTCCTGAAGATGGCGATTGAATCATGGTTATGACTTTGTTGTTCACACGAAACTGGACACTTCCATGGTGTGGGCGACGGTAGTAAATCTGAGCGTAGATGTAGTACCGTCCAGGGGTGGGCACAGTCAACTTTCCATCCTGGTACTTCATGCCGCCTGCAAGATGGCTAAATGGCGCACTGGCAGACCAGTCTTTTATCACTAAGAAGGCAAAGTATAAACATTAGAGCTCTGTGATTATAATTTACTTAATCTACACCAGAACTTATAGTATTGCGCTTAAATTGTGACTTCAAAAAGCGGTTCGCTTTAGTTATTTAGACAATTTGCACACAGAGGGAACGAAATGGACCAATAAGGTTCAGCATGGTATACTAATATAATGTCTAATTTGGTTTCATTTGAGATGAATAAGCTCATCTCAAAACAAGATTTTTTCTTTAATAGCGTTTTTTAATCATCGCAAGCATTTAAGGGCCAAGTTACTTTTTAAACAATATGTGATTATAAAGTAGTGAAAAGTGTTTAATTTGGAATTAATTTTAAATGTTAGCTTTGCAGCTCTTAGCTGCAAGGGGCTCTGAATAAACAAACCTATCTATCTATCTATCAAAAATACTGAAGGAAATAAAAGGGAAAAATCAAAATAAATTACTTTGATTGGCCTGGTAAGTCACGTCGCGTTTATTGACAGCTTCTATATGAGCAGATGGCTTGTTTGGATTCTGCAATGGAAAAGATAAAAGATGTCGGTTCCATGTGTCTCTTGATAACTGACAAACCGACATGACAGCTGGTTTCATGAAGTATTGGCTTATTGTGTCATTTAATAGCATAGAAACAACGGTCTCTGAGGAATCTAAATAACTTTCAATTCATAATTCATTATTTTTAATTTTCGATTCAAACTTTTGCTATGTTAATAGCTACTGATGGATGGTCCATATTTTATCTGACTGCAACTGAACTTTTGTATATATTATTGTTCAAATACTCTTGAATGCTTTGCTGAGGACTCAGGAACTCTTAACTTTGGGCCCCTTAGGACTAAAATATATTTTCCGGCTAGCTACCGGTGGCGATTTGTTTAAGAGTCTGGCCTATATATCAGTATTAATAACTCATCAAAGACCTTGTGAATATAGACTTAAAGACAGTAACTAAAACATGTCTAGAAAAGCTAGGCCACTTTAAATTATCTTTATCTATGCTATTCAGTAATGCATATATTCTTTGAAATTCGTCTGCGCAAATTTTTCAACTGGAACTTCAGACGTTTTGTACTTAAAGTGTACTTAGAGGTTAGCGGGTATTTCTTACAAGGCCAATTAATACATGTTAATTTTTGCCACTTGCCATTTACCATTTCTATCATTTTGATATTTGTTTAGAACTGAATTTCATTGATATAACTTAGTTTCAAAGCTGTAAGTCATACTGCAGCTGGCACCATTTACTTTTAATAATTTTGTCGAGAAACATACCTTTATATTCCGGTCGAGATTTTGAAAATCAAATTCATTTCTGGAATGTTTATTAGTGGCTTTTACCTGTAAAGGACATTGGCAAGGTGTTCCATTGTCACCTTTAGCTCCAGTGTCTCCTTTCACACCCTTCTCACCCTAAAAGATGATACATTTATTGGGTTTTCATTTGTGGATTATAAATAATGAAAGACGGAATCTCTTTTTACAAAAAAGATAAAAAAAAGGCAGTCAGAGTTATAAACTTTGTTGTTACCTTTATGCCTACATTGCCGTTAACATTGATGTTAATGGGACAGGTGGGAGTTGTACAAACGTTCTGTGAAACAAAACAAAAAGGCGATCAGAATTATTCTCGATATGAAATAAGACTTCCTTTGAATGATTGAAGTGGTACGTCTATGTATCAGGATAAATCTGAATTTAATAAACCAAGAGTTCTTAATTTTGGAGCCGCGTATTTTAGTTTGTGTCGCTAAGTTGGCAGCACGGTTGCTGAATAAAAGCGCGGCAATTTCACGTTTAGGACAGGAAGCGATATAAAGCAAACGAAACCGTCACCTGTATTCCTAACAGATTCAATTATTCTTACTGCTGACCTTCTTGTTATTGTTAATTTTAGTGAAGCCGCAAGTCTTCCTATCAATTTTTTGCAACCTTGATCTACAGTAGCTGTGAGACTGCGAGCAACAGGGGTGGATATATTATTTAAGATAGAGTAACGTATCAATATAAATGTCTGAAATGTACTAATGCAACTAGTTTAACGCATTTTTTCAAGCAATTAAATTTCTTCTTGCTCTTGATTTTAAACTGTTAATTGAATTAAATTCCAGATCTTCTAGGTTAAGTGCGCTTTAAATCTTCAACTGGTCCTGACGAGAAGCCCAAGCCTGTATCGCCGATCCGGACTTAATGTACTATGAAAGAAATCAAAAATCTAAGTCAGACGTTGTTAGTTGGAATAAAATGTGGCGCATCCAATGATGAATGTGTAGTCAAAGACTTGGAATGGCGTTCTACTGTTTTCCCACACCATTTTTTTAAATGAGACTTATTTTTGTGAAAGCTAATACAGCTTTTCGGTTCTTTTAGCGGAACTTTTAGCGGCAGAAAATTTTAGGGAATCAAAGGAATTGGATCTCCATAACTTTCTCGCTACTTTGTTCACTGATTCCGAACATCCCAGCTGACATTATTTCGTACCCAAAACGACACTTTTTATCCCTCAAAAAACAAAGTACGTTTAATTTCCCGATGTTGTTAAAGTTTGAGGTGAGATTTTACAAAAGAAATCTGAATTCTTAAGGCGACTATTGAACAGCTTTCCACCGAAACGATTTGTTTGTTGCTCCAAGAAATTGAAGCCGAAGGACGTTGTTAGTTGGAGTAAAAGGAAATTATCGACACTTACTTGATTTCCAGATGTATTTCCCCCTTGGCAAAAGTACAAGTTGGTACAAACCAGGGCAACACAGATAAAAACGAACTCCATCTCGCAATCGAATGCGCTTAATTTGTCTCTTTCAAATAAGAACGTAGAATGAGGCGCAGGGTGAAATGATTTTACTATAGGTCACTGAATTGTTTGTTAGTTTTAAGCGCAAGTAAAAACAAGAACTACTCCAGGGCATGATGCAATAACGTAGTATGACGAGGCATCGATATTTTATTCATATTCATAGGACTTGAATTTCGTTCCCCTTGAGGAATTCATTTTTCAGTCTACACGTGTCGTGTATAAAATGTTATTGGTAAGTGGGTTGGAAAAGCTGAAGCAATAGTATTATAACAAAATCTTTTACGATTCGGTCTGTAATATAGCTCTCGTGTTTTTTATGGGTTGTGTTTCGCACATTAATCAGCACTTTTTGGTAAAGGTATAGCATAGAACTGAACAAAAATTAGATTAACATGTTTATCAGACATTTCTTCGCTATTCAAACACTGGTCCGCCGGTTGTTCGGTACAGCCCAGTCAAGGAAGTGCTGTAGTAGTTAATTAAATATTAGCTTTAAACATTTCAGTCATCGTATGTTAAAAAAGTGGTCTCACTTCAAGTTAGTTGCGAAAAAAAATCCGATATCTTTGATTTTTTTATCTTTAAAGGAGACTTTTCTTATTGCATTCCTCGCCGAGACTTACCAATCGATCCGTCACACGCAGTTGCTAAATATTTGTACATTTGATAAAATTTGTAGATAATCTGACTCTGAAGATAAACAACTTGACATATTCAGATTCCCACATGGATTTTGCAGACAACTGGGTACATTGTGCTATCTACTTAGATTTGAGAAAGCAAACTTAAGATATTTCAGACCTTTGTTTTGTTAGAAGCAAGCACATTTTTCGATCCTTTTTTCAACTACCTTATGGAAAGCTATTATAGAAATTTCTGAGCAAGGATGATTTGTGTCATGTGAAAAGAGGAAATCGCTTTTTAAATTGCACGACTTTAGAATCGTCTAAAATGGCAAAGGTGTGGAACCTTGAACGTTACAAACTTTCATTATATATGGTGGCGACAATTTAGAAATCCCTTTTTATCCGCCGAAAACAAGCGATGGTCAAGAAACTACGTCACCACACCATGAGCTTTTTACACAACGTAATCAATTTTTGTCTGGAAACAATAGTCTTAGTCTTTTTATTTACGGATCAACCACAAAGAAGATCAATTTATAAAATATTCATGTCATTACTTTCATCTCAAAGAACAAAATGTTTCTTTGCACAGTAACTTCTTGTTTGCCAGGTTGGTAAACGAACTTTTGTTAGTAATTTATCCCCGTGAGAATTATTCGTGACGCAAACTAACTAAAAATAATGTTTCCAAATTTTCCAAATTCGAAAACCATTTAACGTAGTTCGAGCGAATAGCACCCATACAAAGCACGAAAATAACTTTGTACTAAGCGCTAAACGACATGCAAGACCGTCGAAAATAAGCTAGGGTTGAAAAGTACGGTCGAGCCTAATAGCTCAGTTTCATAGTTAACACTCTCTTTCCAGAGTAAACAAACTAGCCGAAAAAATAGATATTTTTCTGGTAGTGGACTGAAAATGCTAGGAATCTAGGGAGTCATTCGAGAGAACCTGGCCTCGCTCTTTCTCGAGTTATTTCCCGTCGTCAGTACTCGCAATATGATGTTTTCTTCGGGTGCTGCCTTATTTTCGCTACCTTCTATCCGAAATCATTAAATTAAAACAGGCTACTTACCGGCTACTTATCAGTTCGGTCAGAGCACGGTCCAGTTCCAAGGCAGGATGCCTCGATAACCGTTTAGCACCTCTTTCGTTGAAAGTTATTTTTCAGAGAGCAATCGAACGGAAATGGCCAACATTTCCTAGTTGTTCGGCTCAAGACCACAAATTAGGCTTAGATACAAAATTCCAGAATTTTTTTTTTGAGGATTTTAGACACCGAAAAGAATTTAAGAAAATCTCAGGAATTTTAGACAATGAGTAAAATTTGGTAGAATTTTAGAATATCAGCTTCCAGGTGACACTGACAACGCCGCGAAAGCGTTTATTTTGTGTTACCGCTGACCAACTTGGCGGCTAAACCTCACAGTAGTGCCTACAGTGCAACTTAGCAGTGGTTTCCCACTCAAATTATGCTTTCTATGAATTCCATCTCTGTTGGTAGCAAAAATGGCCGATTCCAGTAAGCCATCTGCCAGCTCATAGTCAGAAACGAGAGAGAAATTTTAAGAATTTTCGAGAATTTTAGAAATTTTTGAAGAATTTCAGCAATTTTTTAAATAATTTTAGGGCTTTTATGGAGAAATTCGGCAAAGAATTTCAGCCCATTTTTCGAAATTTTGTACCTAAGCCTATCTCCAATAACTGAGGTACATTTTTAAGAAAGTACCCCAGCTGGCAAGACAAACAAAGCTGGCCAGAGATCGATTGATCGTTATTAACATAAAATTTGTTCTCTTGTCTTTATCTACTTCTTTTTTATGATTCACTAGAGAGTAAGATGTTTCCCCAACAAAAATGAAATGATCGCAGGGGGTTTCGGCATGAACACTGCTAGGGATTTCGACTTTGTCCTTTTCAATAAAAAATTTTGGAAGATTGTTCAAGAACATACTACATGGAATTTTAATCCATTTCTTTAAGTTTCGATGTACTCCTAAAATCAAGGGTTTCTTCCAGTCAGAGATTCACAAAGACTTAGCACCATCATTTTGTTTTATTTCAATATTAAGCTATGTATTACAGCCATGCATCTAAACTAGCGAGTAACCCGAGGCAATTTTGGAAACCAAAATTTCTGCTGCAAAAACAGCGTAACCTTGCAATATTCATTGCAAGTAACCAAGCTTTTAAGCCCGTCAATTTATTAGGTTATGGTGCAGTTGCGACACGACGTTAAATAAGAAACGCGCCAAAGTAGCTGTGATGGCTCCACATGTAAATTTTCCAATTGTTAGTCGAAGTGAACGTGATGACGTCACCAGCCTTCAGGATGAACACTCCGCCTGCGTACAACGTACCTTCGTCTTTTCCTGAAGATGGTGATTGTATCATGGTTATGATTTTGTTGTTCACACGAAACTCGACTCTTCCACTGTGTGGACGACGGTAGTAAATCTGAGCGTAGATATAGTACCGTCCAGGAGTGGGCACAGTCAGTTTTCCATCCTGGTACTTCATGCCGCCTGCAAGATGGCTAAATGGCGCACTGACAGACCAGTCTTTTATCACTAAAAAGGCAAAATATGAACATTTGAGTTCAGTATTTATAATTCACTCAATCTACACCAGAACTTTAAAAAGCAGTCTGCTTTAGTTATTTTAGACAGTTTTCATACAGAAAGAAATGGGCCAATAAGCTTCATTATGGTGTACGAAAGTATAATTTGTTTACATTTGAGATGAATAAGCTTCAACTCAAAAACAGTATTTTTCTTTAATATTGTTTTTTTTTAATCATCGCAAGCATTTAAAGGCCAAGTTACTTTCTAAATAATATGTGATTATAAAGTAGTGAAAAGTGTTTAATTTGGAATTAATTTTAAATTTTAGCTTCTGACATACTGAAGCAAATAAAGAGAAAAAGAACAAACAAATTACTTTGATTGGCCTGGTAAGTCACGTCTTGTTTATTGACAGCTTCGATATGAGCAGATGGCTTGTTTGGATTCTGCAATGGAAGATAAAAGATGTCGGTTCCACGTGTTCATTGATAACTGACAAACTGACATGACAGAGCTGGATTCATGAAATATTGGCTTATTGTTTGTCATATAATAGCTTAGAAACGACGATCCTTGAGGAATTTAAATAATGAATATGAAGTTTTGTGGAAGGTTAGCGGCCAAATCATGAATTTATTTGTTATTTTTGCCATTTACCATTTCTATCATGTTGATAATTGTTTAGAACTGAATTTCATTGCTATAACTTAGTTTCATATCTGCAAGTCATACAGCTTGCACCATTTACCTTTAATAATTTTGTCGAGAAACATACCTTCATATTCTGGTCGAGATTTTCAAAATCAAATTCATTTCTGGAATGACCATTCAGTAGTGGCTCTTACCTGTAAAGGACATTGGCAAGGTGTTCCATTATCACCTTTAGCTCCTGTGTCTCCTTTCACACCCTTCTCACCCTAAAAATGATACATTTATTGGGTTTTACTACTGGATTATAAATAATGAAAGACGGTATCGTTTAAAAAAAAATGAAAGAAGGCAGTCAGAGTTATAAAATTTGTTGTTACCTTTATGCCTCCATTGCCGTGAACATTGATGTTAATGGGACAGGTGGGAGTTGCACAAACGTTCTGTGAAACAAAAAAAAGATTGACGAGAATTATCTAGTCTCGATATGAAATTAGACTTTCGATTCTTTGAATGATTGAAGTGGTACTTCTAGTGTAATAAATCTGAATTTAATGAACCAAGAGTTTTTTTGGAGCCGTGTATTTTGGTTTGTGCGGCCAAGCTGGCAACACGGTTGTTGAATAAAACCGCGGCAACTTGATCTTTAGGACAACAAGTGATATAACAGATTCAATTATTCTTGCTGTTGATTTTGTTATTGTTAATTTTAGTGAAGCCGCAAGTTTGCCTATCAATTTTTTTAACCCTGATCTACAGTAGCTGTGAGACTGCGAAGAACTGTTGTTTGCGTTAGAACAATAGACGCTGAAAAACTCACGAAAATTTCACTTTTTTCAAATATTTTCTTTTTGATTTGAAGAAATTAATGGGATATTATACATTACAAAATGAGTAAGTTTCGAATTTAAACACGAAAAATTCAAAGTTTCAAATAGGAGCTGAACGGTCTAAGGCAACCTTCGTGAGCTATCAAGGACAAGGGTGAATTATAATTTAGAAAGAGTAGCTTAACAACATAAATATCTGAATTAAAAATGTACTAATATAACTAGTTTAACGCATATTTTCTAGCTATTAAATTTCTTCTACTCCTTAACTGATTTTAAACTGTTAATTCAATTAAATTACAGAGCTTCTAGCCTAAGTTCGCTTTAAATCTTCAACTGGTACTGACAAGAAGCCCAATACTGTGTCGCCGATCCGGACTAATTACAAAAGAAATTAAAATCGAAGTACCAACGTTGTTAGTTGGAGGAAAAGGAAATTATCGACACTTACTTTGTTTCCAGATGTATTTCCCCCTTGGCAAAAGTACAAGTTGGTCCAAACCAGGGCAACACAGATAAAAACGAACTTCATCTCGCGATCGAAAGCGCTTAGTTTGTCTCTTCGAAATAAGAACGTAGAATGAGGCGCAGGGTGAAATGATTTTTACCATAG